>JAHWFO010011830.1:152883-186930 GCA_023313115.1 Rhysida immarginata | reverse complement strand
TAATGAAAATTTAAAAAGAGCAGCTGCCAATTTGGCTCTTAAATATTCAAATGATTTGAATTCTGATTAATTTCTTCATAAGTAGTTTCAAAAGTCATGCAATTGCTATTATTCCAGACACTAAAGCCACAACATCTTTAGAATTATTGCAGGTTATTCATAATTACGATTTAGCATAGTCATATCCAAATTTTGAAATTGCCTTAAGAATTTTTTTGACATTTCCAGTTACTGTGGCTTTTGGTGAAAAAAGCTCTAGCAAGCTTAGTTGAGATTTTCATTTGGCCAAAAAAAATTTAGCTAACATGGCAATTTTATCAATAGAACAAGAAACAATCAGTCTGATTGATTTGAAAAAATTATAGAGTATTTTGCTTCTTTAAAAGAAGGAAAGTTAAATTGTAATTCTTGTTGTTGTTAAAATATTGTTAAATTTCAAAAGAATTTTTAATAATTTGTGTTATGTAAAAGAGTGCAGTATGTTTTGTGATTTGCTTTGATATATGTATTAAAAATAATATTTTTTTATTTAATGGGTGACTGTTTCTGAGTTTATTGCATTTCTAATTCCAAATTTTCATATTCTGATTATCATAATGTGGGGATGGAAGTGGGTGCCATTTAGCAATGTTGGCTCAGGTGACAAATTGCCTAAAACCGGCTCTGCTATAAGCGAACTCTAAGACCAACAAAACTTTCTCTACGAGTCTCGGCTCTGAAACCTAATTATTTAGATTTCATAAAATTTTGTTATAATGGAACAAAAAGAATTGGCGCGGAAATTTGCGGATTTAAAAAATATTCTTGTTTTTTTTCAGTGACTCGGAGGCAGTTGTTCGGTTTAATACAACAGAAAGGTGATTACAACTTACAACAAGCCGATGCATATGCAAACCTTTGTGCCTATGTTTTCACAACGTTAGGACTTAAAGACACTACTCAAGAGATACGAAAAATGGTAGCAAAGGTGGTCAGCAGGTGTTCTTGGGACGTTTCAAAAAGATGGGAAAGAAGCAGCCGAGAACTTTTTAGTGTTATCGTTTTGGTTGTTTTTGAGAGCAACTGAAATTCGACAAATTCTATCGGTGATATCTTTCTGAATTTTCACGATATTTGCTTGGGCTTTTTATGAGAGTAGCTCTATACATTTGGCTAATAAAGTATGTAAAATACATTTGTAACACTTGCGCATGCGCAGTTAAACATTATTTAGTAAAAATGCTCATATTTCATCAAATATTTAATTTTTTAATATTCTGAATGCCGGGTGTTACCTCTATTGCAGTTTGTCAAGTTTCCGGAAAATGTCATTGCATTGAGTTGAAAACCCTACATGATATAAACGAAAAACTTAGGAAATTTTTTCGATTTTTTTTTAAAGAAACCTTTATTTCTCCATGAATATAATTGCTATTCTCATAATGAACACAAATAAGTAAAAGAAGCCTCATAATCATATGCTACAGCTACAACCTTCGGGACAAAAGCTTCGATGAAATATATGAGGTGTAACATGCTCTTTGCACCCCTGAAGTTTCAGGATAATTCTACGAGTACTTTTCTAGATATATGACAAAACGTCTAAAATCGAGCAGTCACTGTATACGATTATATTAAGTGCCACTGTTTCATGTTTATGCTGACGATTGTTCAAACGTCGTAGTATGCGTTTGAAATGCACAAGGCTAGTGAAGTTTTATCATTCCGTTCTTCATTTTCACGTTTTCTGCCAAAATGCCCTCACAATTTGAATTCCCTCTATGTTCTGGAAGGGCTACCTTGTAACCTTTTCCGATGCTTGTTACACTTATTCCAGAATAACAGAACAGTGTAAGGGAAAAGGTTTCATTATTTACTAGAATGGTATAACAACACTTATCAAAGTGCAGAAGAGAAATTGATTCAAACAACCAACAGTGCAGCGCTGTTGAACGAAAAGCGTACCTTTGCTTCAGAGAACGTAGTAGAGTGATCTCGTCATCATCAAGGTCATAAGAAAATCAAATATACACGGACAGACTTGTCTGACGCAAAAATAACCGGGGCTTTATTAGTAAAAAACTTTCCTTATCAAGATTACAATGGGAGTGAGGACGCAAGATAGGTGAGTGGGACGCAAGAGGCCTCCACGGCCGTGGGGTTTCTGAATATTCTCTCTATTTCGAAAGCTAGGCGTCCTTCGGTTTTATCTAGTGGCGTGAACCCCAAATGGCACCCTTCCTTACGGGTTTGGTATCCGAGACTTTACGGATTTCTAATCATTTGCATTTTTAATTATCTATGAAGGACTAGATGGTTCCCCCTGAATAGGTTCAAACCTGCAATCTCCGAATAGAACCTTTCTGGCGAAAACTTATGGAGAGGTTTCATCAAAAGAGCACGTCGTGAGTGCTTCAGAGCGTCCAAAAAATATTCTTTGCTAGCATTATTATCTTCAGGCCTTATCGCCACCGGGCGTTTAGAGAAGAAAAAAAAAGGTTTCTGTATATATGGTTTAAAAAATTACTTTAACAACATTAAAAGGAAACTAAAAAGTTCAAAATTCAAAGGGTCCACGAGATTACACCATATATGTATTAGCAAAAACAGGTAAAAGTCTTTCTTTTGGTTTTGCATTCTTTTTATACAAACTTCACCATGTATTAAAATTCTCTGTATTTTCCAGAACCGGATAAGACTCACTCTGGAAGTCACAGGTAGGTCTCAAGAACATGTCTACTTAATCTTTTCTCAACACGATACCTTTTGTTCCCGTCTGTTATTTCCGAAATCAAATAGCTAACGTTTATCTTGTCTCTTTTCTTCCAGTTTATAACAAGATCTAGGTGAGTTCTAAATGGGTAGTCTTAATCCGATTCATACCTGAGTACATTCATGCACCTTATTAATCTTTTCCTATTTTTTCTTTTCCACTTTTATATCTTTTTACAGAGTCATAGGGTTGTGGGAATCGCGATGATTCGTTATGGTCTCTTTATAAATTTCTTCAAAAATTTCGAAGAAGAAGAAACTGAGCAACAGCAAGGAGGGAAAGGAAATACTAATACTAAGCTAAAAATAACTGGGTAGAGGAGGGGAAGACCCAAATCCGAAACGAACACTGGAATTCGAGTAGGTTAGTGGGGTGCTTACTGTGCTAAAACTAAAACCACATCTTGCGAAACCCGTTGTATCTCTTTTTTTTTTTCATCATTACGGTTTTCACTACGGTGCGTGTCTCCACAACAGAACAGGGTAACCATCGGAATGGAGCGGACCGGCGCGGCGTCCCCTTGAGAGTCTAGCTTCGCAGTCACAAGCTTAGGAAAAAGAATAAACAAAAAAAAATCAAGAAAAGCAGTTTTTCAAGTCTATGGCCCGAATACTGGGCTTAGTATCAAAAAAACTTGGGATTTGGCGCTTTTCGTTATTGGTAAGGATACATCAGTCGTCAGCATTCCTATACCAACTCCGTTTTGCTGGACTTCGGCATTGGCGTTCGTTTCATGACGCTGAATTAATCATCGTCTTCATCTTTGTAGGTTTTCATGACATCGCCGAGCGAGAGACGGAACGAGTAGAGGACGAAATCGTCTTTCGGTAGACAATTCTTCGAGGCCGATCTCCATCACCGCCTGACTCGCTTGATGGCTGCCGTCGTTCTAAAAAAAACTTTTTTTATATTACATCTTAATACGTCTTTCTTCTTAACGATGTGAAACCACGGTCTATAGATATTCATAGTCATCGAGCTTCGGCCATTTTCCATTGTTTCGAGAAGCTAACGAAATCAGATCGCGCCAGGTGCCGCATAGATCGCACTATTCCCGATCGCAACCTGCGATAGAGATTGTCATTGAAACTGAATACGAAAGTAAAGTTTCTGTCTGCCAATATAGTGGCGCTGCAGGCGCAGTTGGGCAGATTGTACATGCAGCGCCACTTTTCAATAGAGTTCCCGCCCTACCGGGAGCTAGAAACTTTAGCTTCATTTTAACAAAGGAGCTCGATGCAATGACGTATATCAAAGATAGACTCCGAATCCTATTGTTGTAACTTGAAGCAAATTGGGTAGCAAGGTCAGTGAAACGCACACAGACCTTGTTGGGAAGCTCCATGCCCAGAACTGTCATGGCCGAAAGTGAATGAAGATGATGCAAAACACATGGCTAAACACAAGAGTAGCTGATTAATAATTCTTTCACACGCCGATAACGGAATGATAAGTTTATCTTTTCGTTTACTTTGTATTTGAAGTATTTATCGATCATGGCTTCAATTTCAATTTCGTTTCGATTGTCTTTCAGTTACGTATTTTCATTTTAGTTACGTATTTTTGATTTATTTTTTTGGAAAATGATTCATGATCCTTTTTCTTGTCTGTTTGTACAGTTGTACGCAGTTTAACTTTGAGGAATGGTTTTGAATTAATTATTCCGCAGGCCCAAAATCTTCAAAAACAAAGCAGCTAGACAGCTAATTACTCCACGGCTCACTCCTGCCCAGAACTATCTTGGCTCAATTTGCTTCATTTTTTGCCGCTATTAACAATAGGATTCGGAGTCTATCTTTAATATACGTCATTGGTCTTTACAATATCAAGGACTTTAGCCAGTTTAAAGTCGTTAATAAGCCGCCCAGGTGGCGAAGTGGCTAACACGCTGACTTTTGTTTGTGTTTGTCCGCTTACATTGATGACCCTATGTGTAAAAGCGTATTCCTTTGTATTCCGTATGCATATTTAAGAAATAAAATGCAATTTTCGGTATATATTTAGTTATTAATCGTGATCAGCTAGTCTCCTTACTTCCTGGAGATGACGGCTGTGCAAAGAAGAAGAATCGTCAACGAAACATTATTTTCAGGATATATTATACCCACATAAAAATATTATATATCCGTAGGGGACACTGGATCCGTTTCTGTGGGGTAACATTGGGTAATGGGGGAGCCATTTCGACTGGTAACTTAACAATGCGTAGTCGGTCAAAACAAACCTTTGCTACTTACGCTAATTAGCTATCTTAATTCATGAATACAACCCGTGAATTTCGGATCGGGGCAGGGGGTTCACCTAGGACCAGTATCGCAACGGTCAATATTAAATCTCCCGGATCGGAGGCGCGGCACTCCACAGGTCCGGCGGGGCAAATCGGCGGACTAGGAGTGAAATCGAGTGCGCGGTGAAGCTTCAGCCAGGGAGACCAGTGGCAAAACACGGGCAGTAATTAAATAAGGGGGGGGGGGTGGACGCTACATCGGTGTGTGTGTTTTGTAGTTTCCTGATTTTATAAAAAATAAAGTCAAGCTCAAATTTGAACGCCCCTCGTACTCAACGTTATTTTTCGGCATAGTCACCATAGACATTTGTCATACCGGTGGACGAGATTCCCAATACCCTCTTCATAGAAGTTGGCCACCTTTACTCAGCCATCTAACTATACAATGAATTGCACATGTGAAATATGCAAAAGAGGATGAGCATGTGACAATTTATTTTATTTGTTTTATTTTGCCTTTGATATTATTTTTCCTACTAGGCATCTTTTCTTTCCTCATTAGCTCAACCAGTCAGTAACTGATACGTAAGTGATCTCTGATTGGCTGTAACGAATTTAAAGCAAAAGCTTCGAAACGTGTAAGCCAAAAGTTATTAAATTTATATACAACTACTTGCCATTGAAATGGAATACTCGCCACGAGAATCTGTTTTTACACTTCAAGTCAAATTATTTCCACAATTTTTATTATAACAGAGTCAAATTTTTTTGTTAATCAGAAACTTACTTATAGCCCTTTTTAAACATGTAAAAGAAATTAAAATATTATTGTAGCATTCCCCTACCCCCCTATGTTACTAAATATAGATGTGATTTCAAAAACTCAACAGGGGTTGGCGAACACAAGAGTTCGAGACCGATATTTTCAGGAATTGATCACCCACTAACTGCCAATGAAAGCATTCCTTTATTCATCAAAAAAAAAAACCAATATAACCAACATACATAAATTTAACATTGGTTTGCATAATGACTATAGTCCCAATAAGCAACATCTACCTAATTACGTAACTCAACCGACTTAAGGTAAATTACACCCCAAGCATATCCGGAATTAATTCGCGCTGGCCAGTGTCTGATCACCCACTAGTTGACCCGTACAAATATTCCAATTTTCTTTTGCACACCAGAAGGCGCCACGTCCCTCCTTTTTTTAGGGCAGAGCAGGGGAGAAGGACTGTAACCCCTCTTGGGCACAACTAATAGGTGATACAATGACTACAGTGGAATTCTGTGTCATCGCACTACATGCCATACGTGCGTGGCTAATTCCACTCTAATAAACTTAATACTTAAGGACTATTTAAACTAGTGGGAGTAACAATCTTTTTACACCATCCAACATAAAAACAAGCAGTTCTCATTACATTGATCTAACATGTGGGTCGAGTTCAAGCTAAACTGTTGTGTCCGTAGCACAATCTAACTCTAGCATCACTATTTCTTGTAACGACGGCTCGGAATAACGATGTGGATAAAACCCATGGTCATTACAGTTACTCTAACAAGACGAGCTCACCGTTAAATGTTCGGACTCCTTACTGCGACAAAGCATGCGTGGATTTCGTCAGGGCTCTCCAGAATCGCTTACTCATTACGTTTTCGGGTGCTCCTATCCACATCGGGCTTAGGCTGCATGACGACTGCGTTACGGGCATCTCCATATAACAAACAAATTACGATAAAAGCAGTGCTTTAGAGCAATAAAGTTTTATGCAAATGTTAATACTTATCGTAAGTGTTATCCTCGTTGGATGGAACCATTATCCATCCACACGTCCGATACTCTTGCATTTTCGGGCTGTTCATCCATGACGGGATAAGCGTGATGCAGACGTTTAAAATTACTTCTGCTTTACCACAGTGACTTCCATCTCCATCTCGCTTACATCAAAACAGCATTTTATCAAGGTCACAGAGAATTATTTCCATATTACGCTTAACATATTTCAATTAACTCTGTCGAACGAACGCTTCCGACTACATTCCAAGAGAACACACTCATCACCATAACAACAACACACACACACACCACGCGGTAACAATCCTTTTTTAGGAACACGACAAATCCTCCGAAAAACGTTACAACAATACTCTCCCAACAACGACTCATTATACAGCATGAACATTTAATTTTCTCCTTAATAAAACATCAATAACGTAATACCACTTACTATAACGAATTACACCCGTATAACAACGAAACCACAGTACACCTATAATTTAATTTCTTAATACAAAATGATCACACTCAACCAGACACACGTAACTCACACTTAAGGGACGTTACATTATAAATCGAATTTGCATAATGAGCCTTTTTTTCAAGACAGAAAAATGGAATATTCCTTTCACCGCGACAAAAAAATGGAATATTCCTTTCACCGCGACAAAAATATGGAATATCCTGTTCTACAAGATATTTAAAGGTCCTGGTTCAGAAAATAACTGTTCATTCTAAATTTTCTCTATGATCTATGTATATGACACCAGTATCCATCAGTTATGGGTGGAAAACGTGATTTGTCCCCATCCAAAAGAAGAAGTATTATTCAAAGTAAAGAGTCAAGGCTACTCTCAATCGCAGATCGCAGCCAGTTTGCATTGCACGCAATCCACCGTCTCAAAAATCATTAAGAGACATAAGGAAGGTCGTGGAACTATGAATCGAAGATACAAATGTGGGCAGCAGCGGAAAACAAGTTTCAGAGACGACAGAAAACTTCAGAAACTCGTTGCACAACAACCATTCAGCACTTCAAAGCAGTACCATTTGCAATGGAAAGAATCCGGAGTTGGTGTGTCTCATCGTACAACTGTAATGCGTTTGCATGATTTGGGATTTAAGAACTGTGTGCCCAAAATTAAACCGCTTTTGACATCAAAACAACGTAAAAAAAGATTGGACTGGTGCAAGCAACATGTTGACTGGACAGAGGATGACTGAAGTAGGGTGTATTTCAGTGATGAATCTAAATTCTGTGTGACTTATGGTGATAAAGGATGTAGAATATGGAGGAAAAAAGGTGAAGAATATAAAGACAAAAATTTGAAGAAAAGCGTGAAGTTTCCTGGAAGTGTCGTGGTCTGGGGGTGTAACTGTGCAAAAGGAGCTGGTTCTTTAACGTTCATAAAAGGAACAGTAAATGCCAGTGTTTATCAAGACATCTTGGACTTCTATTTGATACCTACTTCGGAGAAGTTTGGTGATGACGATGTCCTTTTTCAGCATGATTTGGCTCCAGCGCATGCTGCCAAATCGACTGTTGCGTGGCTGAACAGTCGTGATGTACCCACCCTTTCCTGGCCCGCGAATTCACCGGATTTAAATCCGATCGAAAACATCTGGAATATTATGAAGCAACGCTTACAGCGTGAAAAGTCAACCACAATTGAAGAGTTAAAGGCTTCAATCATGGATATTTGGTCTAACATAACTGCTGAGGAGTGTGCCAAATTGGTACGATCAATGCCGCGCAGAATACAAGCAGTCATTGATGCGAATGGTGGAGCTACCAAGTACTAGATATGTTCACATCGTGTACTTCTCAAATGTAAAATTTAGTTTGTTTTTTATTACTCATTTCGTTGTTTTTGCCTTGGTGAATAAATTATTCCATTTTTTTGTCGCGGTGAAGAGAGTATTCCATTTTTCTGTCTTGAAAAAAAATGCAAATTCGATTTATAATATTTTAATTTCTTTTACATGTTTAAAAAGGGCTATAAGTAGGTTTCTGATTAACAAACAAATTTGACTCTGTTATAATAAAAATTATGGAAATAATTTGACTTGAAGTGTAAAAACAGATTCTCATGGCGAGTATTCCATTTCAATGGCAAGTAGTTGTATTGCTTAAATCTAGACTCGCCTCCTCCATATTCCTTTTTTAATTTCTATTTTCACTATCTACGGGCGTGTTGTACGTCGCATAAAGCCATTTCAATTTTATATAACGGTTAATCTACTTATATAAACAATAAGCATATTTTTAAAAAATGAAAATCAACTCCTTACATCAACTTTACAATCTAGACGGTCACGTTTATTTAAAGGCCGACTACCCGAACAATATGAAACCATCAACTTAATTAACAGAGCACTATCGTCATTGTATCTTCATGAGCTTTCAATGTGAAAAAAATTAGAAACATTAAATTTAACAAGTTGCATAAATGAAAATTTATTTTTTTAAAAAAAATTGAATATTAGTATCTCTTTTCATTTAAAAAATACTGGAATACGAGTTATTTCATTTCTTGGGATATTGTTTGACATCAACATTTCAATATTTCCAATTCTCAAATGAACAGCGTGTTGTGGGGAGACTTACAGTGCTGCAATTGTACGATGATGTGGCGGACAGTGCTGCACAAGTGAGAGTCAAAGTATGAGATTCCAGAAACTCATTGCTGCCGCCGCATTCTGCCAAAACGCTTTGCCTAAATACAGAAAAAAAAAAACCCAATAAGAACTAAAATAAGCATTTAATTTTTTGTCTCAGTTATTTTCAGTTTTTAGATAAATCGAGATGATGATTAAATAAACACCTCTTGTTCACAAGAAAGATGATTTTAATACGTAGATCTTATACAGGGTTAGAAAGAAATAAATTTCCCACTTCAGAAGGCTGTAGATTGCGTTCTATTGGTCCAAATGAGATAAAATTTGAACTACAGATAATTCAAATGATGCGCTTGACATTTATTAAATAAATAAATGTTCGTACAAAAATCCGTCGACAGGTGGTGCTATAATACACATAAACCTACAGGGACTCTACATAAACCCATTTCCTATGCTTTATCAATGTGAAATTAAGATAATACGCTTCATACGACGGAATTCCTTTACGGTTGCAACGGCGTTCTGCTGGTTCTGATAGAACAATTTTACCAGTAGCGCTTTGGTGAATATTTGTACTAAAATTTTATATTTAATAAATCTCAAGCGCATCTCAAAAACGAATTATCTGTAGTTCAAATTTTATCTCATTTGGACCAATAGAACACATTCAACAGGCCTCTGAAATGGAAAACTTATTTCTTGCTAACACTGTATTTTGGCTACCTTTGTAGCCATCATTCACTGAAATACAGAACTAAAACAGTTAAGCATTTGCACAAAATCACAATCAATCAGTTTTGCACAAAATTTGCACAAAATTACAATCATTTTCAATTGTATTGTATTGTTCACAGAATGGAACAGTACAATTGAAAATAAATTACGGACCCCTTCCAAAAGTTATTTGATGATCTTCTAATTTTCGTCACAACCCTAATAATATCGCTAAACTATATGCCCTTCGTAAAATTCACAAGACCAGATACAGCCAATTACACAGAGCGAACGCAAATGATTGGAGCGGTTTCATGATTTTATTGTAGAAGTATTATTTAACATATCATCACGAAACTTTACAAATACATAAAGCAACTTATCAAGCCTTTTTTTTTTTTTTTTTTAAATGCCCGGCAGAGTCATGCTTCCGCTTGCGGTCGCAAGACCTTTATATTTGCAAAGATGATGGATCGGTCGTGTCGGAATGATGATCAAGAAAGATGCTATTAAAGTACTGTATAGGGAAGTAGCGACACTCCGTCTCGGCAGCCATGTTAGTGCGAAGAGCAGATTTGTCGTCCGCTAAGAAAACAAAACATTGACCTATTTAAATGACTTACGTACATTTTTGTGGACTTGGCTTTAAAATTTCACTTATTAATTTTCTTTTTCATTTTTTAATGCTGCATACATTTCTATATATTCTTCAGACATCGAATTTTATCTAAACAAATATGATTAAAAAGGCAGAAATTATATCATAATTTAATCATGTCTTTTTGTAATTCAAAGGAAACACAGTTTATAGCAACTAATTTCTTTAATCCTAAAATTTAGTTATATAAATACTTTTATATATTATTTCGCTATAATTTTACATAAAATTTACCAAAAATACATCTTTTTAGGTATACATTTATTACAGTATATCATTACACATTCTTTATTTTTTATTTCTTAATCTAATTAGTACAATTATTTACCCTATATTTTTAAATTACTGTATTCTAAAATATATAGCATAAAAAAATTCATTTCCTCTCTTTCTAAGCTTTTTTCTTTACATTTTTAATGATAATGGGAGAGTTGTCAAGATTTATAGATTCTTGATGGCAATTCGCATATCTAGAGATTTACTGCCACATTTCGCTGATTTCTTAGGTTCATTCCTTTTATTGAATTTTCTTATCATAAAATAGAACCTTGTTTTAACAAATTGCTTTACAAGTTTGTTGTGCACAGAATGACATTTTGGAAAACAACTTTGCATATTTTTTACAGTGGCATTTTCAATAATATCATCAAAAGTATATTTAGGCTGTAGAATCAGTTGCTCATTTATTCTAATTACTCTTTCGGTCTCCAAAAGTAACTGAAAAATTAACTTGTTAGCAAAAACAAGCGAGGCTCCAGGTGTTTCTTTAGCACGCAATGAGTAAGCTTTGAATTCTGTCAAGCGCATCAGAGGAGCCATTTCATCTTCAGTTCCTGAAGATTTGTTAAGAAGAATGCTTTCTTTACATGCATTGCAAAGCACAGTTGAATGTTTGATGCGCGCTACAACATTTCCTGATGGAATGGAAAACAACTGCTCTTTTGATTTTCCACGACATTCTACAGCACAACAGCCGGTCATATTGATAAAAAAGCCGTTTATTAACAGTGTCTTGCAATCTACATGCTTCGAAATTGATTTCTTTGCACTAAAATGGCGGGAAGGCAGTCACGGGAGCCTTAGGTTGTCGGCATTTGCGGCGGAAAAGAGTGTCGCTACTTTCCTATACAGTACTTTAGATGCTATGGCCTCCACGCGCCCCTGACGTCTTTGTACGAGGGGATGTGAAGGACTCGGTGTCTGCGCTACCAGCGCCGTAACGAGGTATTTTTGCACCCGGGCAAAGACACATTAACTTTAATTAACACCGTTTCCACCCATTAGAATCTTTGCACCCGGGGCGAGTGCCCCATTTGCCCCGCCCTGGTTACGGTTCAAATACTTGAGGATATCACCATCTCAGATAATCTTTCATTTGTTTCATTTGATGTTGTTTGTCTATTCACTAGCTTATCCATCCCCGAAACTTTGATTTCTATTAAGAAAAGGTTCTTGCAGAAAAGATAGTTAGGGAATAGGGAGAATAAGGGATCTCCCTATTCCCTGAGATAGTGATGAATCTTTAATCACTGGACTTCTTACTCTCATAAACATGTGTGTCCACAATAAATTCTTCCACAATAAATTGACGGCCATTACTACTTCAAGAATCCCGATGGCCAATTGTCGGATTCCCATCTTTCATGATTATAAATACAATGTTTATTCATATACAAGGTGATTATAATTAAAGTTCAACTTTTAAAAAGTGGTAAAAAAGAACCACTGGTCAGAATGACCTGAAATTTGGCTTGAATATACGCAAAGAAGGGGGAAATGGTATGGCTTAAGAAAAAAAAAAGCAATTATTGGATGGTCTTACGAAGATTTTTACACGCCAAACCTCAGATTTTTAAATTATTGGTGAAAATAGTTCGAAATTTTAGCAATGATGGCGCTTTACTCGTCATAACTTAAATGGGTTTGGCTTCCACTGACATTTGAATCCCAATGCGACGGCTATTGCGTTAGTTGTAGGCAGACTTCGGGTTACAGCCTTTTTTCGTCCCTTTACTGACTGGAACTTCTGCAGAGCTATTGCCGGACAGTCACCGTTCTTGTAAAAGAGTTTCACAAGCAGAGCGCGATCCTATGGCAAGCCGTTCAAATTCATATCGTTAATTTCTCTGCGCCGGTTTTAGCATTTGTTCATCTTTATGTGCAATGCACAAATTCTTTGACATATCATTAATTCAAATTAAGGATTGTACATTCGAATTTGTAAAATAAAATTAATGATATCTTTAATTACGCTTCATTTTAAGATATCATTAATTCAATTTCACTTATCATAAATTCGAATGTGGGGGGAGGGGGGAATTGATTACTTTTTAATAAATGTATAAATCTATTTCTGCTTCACTGCTAAAGCTCCTCCTTAGAATTTTTACAAGATTGTATTTCATTAAATAGAAATGCTAACAAATTAAAAGATTCTTATATATTCTAATCTATAGAGAATTGCTATTTTCTCCATTTAACTTTTCATTTCCCTTAGAAGCACGCCTTGCTTAGTAACCAGAGGCTTCCTTAGCAACCTCATCTAATTCTTAACACTGAAAGGCTTCTTTAGAAATCAAATGATTTCCTTTTCATTCTCGAATGCCTTAAAATCCTATCGGTCCTGGGCATTTCGATTGCCTGACTTGTTAAGTATATCATTATTAAGAAATGTCTAAAAAAGCTTGCTTTTTGGGTCCAAGTAATCCCGAGTTACGGTAAGGCAAACTGCTGCCTGTGCTGAAAGTATTGGTCCATCCTTTCCCACAAGGCCAGTCACATGACCCTGTGGGCCCTTAGTTTTCCGAAATTTGGCAAAGCAGAATTGGATTATATGTTTATGACAAAGTAGTATTTGTCTTTTTTCGTAATGGTAAGAGTGGTACAGTGGTAAACGCTGTACATTTTAGGGAAAGAGATGCAGGTTCAGATCACTGTGAGAGCATAACTCTTTCCCTACACTTTTTGTGCAGTAAAATCGCGTAGAACAAGTTTTTGCAAGAACGTTAACCGTCCAAATAAAATAAAGCATTTTTTCCCGATTTTTTCAGGCACAAATAGAATCTAAATGGAATCTAAAACCTCCTATTAATCTCGGCCTCCTCACCGTGACTCTTCTACTGCAGTTTGCAGTGATAGAATTATTTTCACTCGATAACTGACAGATGGCTCCACTTGATTATCAAATTCATTTGATGCCAGAAAATAAGTTCATCAGGGATGCATGAAGGGGTATCATGCAATGGCATGTGATAAAAGCCCGCTGTTACAAGAGGAGACGTATCCTACAAAACCTCCTCCTGACGATATTTCCACTAGCTGAGGAAATAATTCTGCATGAGAAGATACAGAAAGTTCTGCCAGTGCAAGCCGCGGTAGAAGATACAGATAATTCTCAGGTCTAGTCGCGAAAGATCAAGGAGACGAGGTCGATAATAACAGATTTTAAATTCTATTTGACCCGAATAATTGAGACTAGGCTACATTAATATATTTTTGACGTTTCTATATAGGTAGTATACGCTAAATGAATTCGATAATAATTATTGCAATTACATATTAATATGTTTTTTTAAATATCTATAGTCACCTCCTTATCATAAGGAGCCCTAAAAAATTACGATCACTACAGGCGGATTGTAAGGTGGGTGGTCAAGTTGTTCCCAAACAAAATATCTGACTAGTTGGGAACAACTTCACCACCCGCTATACAGTCCGGACCTCACGTCCAGTGGCTACCACCTGTTACGGGAGCTAAAGGAGATCATTGGCAGCCTGCATTTCAGCAACGATAAACAAGTGAAAACTGCGTGACTGCGTGAAAACTGCATCACTTCACCGGCGCAGCTTCTATGAAGTGATCATGCGGAAGTGCATTGAGCGCTATGACAAATGCTTAAATAAACTTGGAAACTATGTGGGAAAATAGTTAAAGGTACATAGAATCTGGTAAAGAAAAAATTTTGAAAATATATATAGTAGTTTTGTTTTTATTGCAAAACGGACCTTACTTTACGAATAACCCTCGTACTTGCCAAGTGGTTTATGGACGATCCCTTAATCTGTATAATACTTGTCCGCATCATCGGGCCTCAATATAATAATAATTGGGCCATTGAGAATAATGTTGACCAAACCACAGCAAACGTTTTTTCAGCCCACGCGATTTTAGTTTCTTAAACGAAAGAAAGGAAATTTTCCACAAACACAATTTAATATACCATAAGTATATACGTTTTATTTTAATCTCTGATCTATTGAGGTCTCAGCTATTTGGAAGCATTTTCATAAGGGCAGTATTTTAGCTGGCATTATTCTTAGATCATATATAGTATAAAAGTTACTTATGTTTTGACGATATCTACTCTTCTTACTATTATTTTAAAGCATAAATTTTGTATATTAAAATGTCCTAAATAAATTTTTCAAAATTCAATTCTTTATTATATTTTTAAGAGTAAATAGAACGTTTAAATTACCTCATTCAGGATAGCATGTTCCTCGTCCGTTATACGAGGGCGTATTGAAAAGTAATGTCTCCATGGCTGTAACATTTTTATTTTTTAACCGATTTTCAAAATTCTTTTTGTATCTGATACTTACATTTGTCCTCTATGTAATGCACAATTCACTTTTCGACATAGTCCCCATTCCTTTCCACGCATTACACCAACGCGTGGACTAGTTGGGTGAACCCATCGGAGAGGAATTCCGGGGTTGTCGTCGACACGAGGATTGAATGGCAGCTTTGGATCCTCTTCTGCAGCACGATAACGTCCATCCGCACACGATCGCCACACATCAGAGGGGGTTGCAGCGCCTACAGTTCAAAGTTGAAAAACTGCAGTTCAAAAATGAAAAGACTTTGCACCTTATGACTTTCACCACTTCCCAAAGAAGAAAGAGCACCTTAAGGGCCATGAGTTGCGTTCTGATGACGAAGTGAAACCTGCCGTTCGGTCCTAGTGTCGACAACAACCCCGGAATTCCTCTCCGACGGGTTCACCCGACTAGTCACGCATTGGCGCAATGCGTGGAAAGGGATGGGGACTATGTCGAAAAGTGAATAGTGCATTACATAGAGGACAAATGTAAGTATCAGATACAAAAAGAATTTTGAAAATCGGTTAAAAAATAAAAGACTTACAGCCATGGAGGCATTACTTTTCAATATGCCCTCGTACTTTCAGAAACCTAAGATATTTCCAATATTTACTGGTATAGATGCCGAGAGAGCTCAGGCCGTAGGCCTTTTAGTTCTCGAGTCCGTCGGGTCATGGCTTCGAATCCCGCCAAGGTCATGAAATCTATAGTTTTTTGAACCTTCTGTTTTTATGCTCGAAGTTTTGTCATGCAGAAATATACTTTTCGTGCAAAGAGGCACAAATGACCTCAAAGCTGACGCTTCTGCATTCAAAAAGCCAACCTCTAAGGAGTTCACTGACGCTGTTTATGTAAAAAGGCGCTGATCGTGAAATGAGAATTCGTCATTTTCAAATTTCATGTCACGTGAGGTCAAAACAATGCCCTCACAACGCCCTCAATAAGGAATGCTCCCTCTGTCGTCTTTCTACTCTTTCTCAATAGTCTGTTAACTCTCCATTATCTCCAGTTACTTATCATTATTAAATATTTCCAAGAAAATGTTAACTTCTACGAAAAGCCCGAACAACAGGAATTCTACGTATTGTTACAAATTCAATTTTGTTTTATAATTCTCAGAAGTGGGATGGAACCATCATTCTTAATGAACCTACTTATATTGAACACTTTGCTCGGGACTTTACTTAGCCTCTTGTTGTTCTGTCTCAGATTAAAATGTTATCCATCTTTGCCCCCGGGGAGCAACACTGGATACTTTAGACCTATCTTTTAAAATGTTATACCCTCCTGCTCTAACGGAGCTTCCGTTGTTCAGATGTTTCCAATGCCCGGATAGTTTTTTATCTTTCTGTTGCAAATTTCACTGATCAATACTCGTTCTTTCTGGGGTTTTTTTTGCCAAACACACAAATTTTCGCCAGTCGTGTGGACGTTTTTAGGGAGCTCAAATGAGACCCGTGTGTTCCTTAGCCTCCTCGATAAACACTGCCTTATTCCTGCCATTGTATAATCATATTTGTGCTCGTTGTTAATAATTCGTTAAGGCCAGTTCACATTCAGCGACTTCGAGACGGAAAGCGGTTAGAGCCGACAACGGCGCGGGTTTTCGAATAGCTGGGGGGGGGGGGGGGGGGGGAAGGATGCAGGCTGAAAGCAGAGAGGGAAGTTCGCCTAGCTCCCCGTTTCGTTCCCGCTGAATGTGAAACTACTCCGCATTTTAACACGCACGTCTTTGTGACGCCTAGCAAACACCTGGATTCGGAAAAACACTTCACTCCGCGAAGTCGCTGAATGTGAACTAGCCTTTACCCTCCTCCCTAAAAGAGGTTAATATGGTTTATTTTGTAGTGCCATACTAGTAAATGTGTTAAGTATATAGTGCAACACCAGTTAATGTGTTAAACTTTCAACCCCCTTCACCCTTAGGGGTTGAATTTCGAAAAACCCCTTCTTAGTGCTCACTTACATTTTGTAAAGAACCTCTGTACAAAATTTCAAGTTTCTAGGCCTTATGGTTTGGGCTGTGCGTTGAACACTTAAATAGGCGAAATGACAAAATGTCGTTTCTGCAACACCATCTACACCTTTCCAGGCTTATAGGCGTAGAAAAATCAATTATGTCGGAATAACGGCTTTCGCACGTGATGTGAAAGACCAGACGAACACTGAATTCCACGACGAAAGGGGAATTGCTGAAGAAGTTCGTGTTCAGAAAAACAGTTCTGAGCTTCGGTATCTCGGGATAAATCCCCCAGCTCCTCTCAGTAAATAGGCGCCGAGAGAAAAGGGACAGACCCCAAGAACCGAATCTCCGACATTGAGTTCAAGGGCATCTTCCGTAAAAATATTTTGATATAGCGCTATTTGAGTTTCTATGATAGTTGTGCTGAGCACCGTAACATTAAAGGCTGCTCTGTCAGCGCTTAGATTAGCTAGTTCATAATACACGAAAGTTCTTTCGTACCTTGTGAAAAGAATCCTCAGGAAACTATCTTCGTTCTCTCCCGTCGGGGTCGGTCCATTCGTTGACGGCGGGGCGCCAGAAGACGGCGAATTTTCCTCACTCTTCTCTTGGGCGTTCCCAGGGCTTGTTTCAATACACAGCTCCGTCAGTATACGATCAATGGCCCTCGTTAGGCGATTCTCCCATTCGACGTCGTCAAATCCTACGGCGAAGACGGGTTCTTGGTCGCTTACTGCCTGGTTACGAAAGTCGCTCTCTCTCTAGCCGGCGGTTGACAAACGCTCGCCGTCGAAAGCTCCCCCGTGCAAAGCTTCCGTCGCTGGCTTCTTCACCATGCGGGGACGTTCTCCGCTGTTCCCGCGACGTCTGTCAGGTTTCTTGCGCCGGACGACAGTTGTCAATTTTCCCTCCAAGTCCGGGCGAAAACGATCTCGCGACCTTTCGTGTTGATACCACCGTCTTTTCTGCCTTCTTTTCTCGTTCCACTCTCGCGTTGCTTTCGGAGTGGCTCTCTCACTCTTACGTAATATCGTCGCGTCATCCTTTTCTTTCACTTTCACCGATAGCTTTCTCTGACGAAATCCACGTGACAACTATTAGCACCGCCGTTTGAGTGATCGTGCCACCTCTTCAGGGAGATGTTTTCCCCCCGCCCTGGACAAGGACTTACGAGGGTTTTTACTCTGCTTGACCTCCAAGCAAGATTGCTCACATATGTCTCTTCTTAGCACATGTCACCCGCATCCTATCGGCATTGCCAGTGTAGTTTTTCACCACTAGTTCAAATTCAACGATGCGTTTCTCTTTTATCTCGACTTTATGCCAATAATTACCTCTTAATTACTTTGTTGCATAATTTCGAGCTTTATTGTAATAAAACTTCAATTTTTGCTTGGATTCTCTTGTTACCCTTATACATTAGAATTATTGAGGTTGGTCCGTGTTTTAATGTTAATTCGATAGCTTTACCCTTACCTTGGCTTTTCCTTTAAAACATTTTTGTTAAGAATCCTTAATCACTATTAAAAGCTTTACTTATTAATTCCCATGGTTAATTGCCTGTATTATTGTTAGGACCTCTGCGCCTACCCGTACTATGCGTGTTTTTGAGGAAAAAAGCACGCAACAAGAGGTACATTTCGGGAAATTTTGGGTAGCATCTCGTACAGCAGGTTTTCCTTTATCGATTTTTAACTCCAGGGTATTAAAAACTCAATTTTCTATAATTTTATGAGCTCTTTCTATAAGCAGGCGCAGAGAAATTTTCCACCTATTTCTAATAAGGCATAAACAGGGGTGGAAGTACTCGTAAATATTTTGAGCAATATGTCAAGAGAGTAAACAACGGAGATGGGAGAGATTTTATAAGTGCTGGTTTCCCGGTGACACCCGAAAGGGGAAAGTAATCAAGATCGGCAAGATAACAAAACTTTCTGCCCTTCAGAAGAATATTACTTTAAAAGATGAAATTACAAAGAAGTATGGAATCAACTCCATTAAATGCGTTTGGAATAACTGACGGTAAACAACCCATCTCCATCTCTTTAATTAAAAATCTATTTGCCTGTATTATTGTTTATTGTTGTCGTGTTAATTGTTGTATGTAATTGTTATTAATTTGATCGTCAATGCTAGCAAAGTTGTTGAATATGACGTCATTGCGGAGAGCATTGTCTGATTTGCCAGCGTATTCAATTTTGAATAGTAAATTACCGCTAATTAATAGTAACTCTGGACACAAAAACTAACTTTGACAAATCTACAGACTAAGATCTTTCATTTAAGACCAAAATGAAGTTTAGAGATGTAGTAGTTTTCTCCAACGGAATGTCGAAAGAATCACCCTTGGTACTTAAAGAAAGAGATTTTAAATTACTTACGAATAAATGAAAGAATAGTGAAACTAACAATTGAAACATGCATTGTCATCGTTAAAACGCCGTTGGGGAAAGTTGCAGAGCTGTTGGTAGTCAGAAGTGGGCAAAATACTGGTTACAAAATTTGCGCACAAACACACAAATAAGTGAAGTTAAATAAAAGTGTGTAAAAAGCAGCTTCTTTCCTATCATCACAATCTGAAAAAATCGGATACGAAAGGCGAAACCGGTTGTTCATCTCATTCAATAAATAATGTATTGTAAAGCATCCGTTTCTTTCACTAAACGATTCAACACAAGAATTTCTCACAACTATATTGATACTTCCCCTGGTGTCTTTTCTTCATTGTACCGACATCACAATTATCCGGGGGGGGGGGGAATCCAAACAATGGATTTTTAAAGACACATGGCAGCCAAGCTTATGAAACAAAACCAACGTATCCTCAACTAGGTACTTGTATTTTCTGCCTTAACATTTTCGAGGAAGTTGTAGCGACCTGAGAAAATGCATCCCATACTTCCCGCTCATCATCCTGTAGCAATTTCTCAATATTCTTGTCTCCTTATTTTAGCCTCGCTGTGTTTAGGAAATTTTTCCGACTTGAAAACTGATCTGTTTCGGTCCATGGCTTTAACCACTGCTTTTGCAGAGATCATTAATGGTTTTAACAAGACCGAGCTTAAAGTGTACAAGAGGTAAGATGATTTTAGAGGTTCAGCCTTCAGAGACTCTCTTGGAGGCTAGTCTCTCTTATCCGTTTGCTCGACTATCCCATTGACAAAGAAAAAAAAACACTACTTAATGTTGGAGACCCCTCAACGCAAAAGCCATTTACAGATCAACACAGATTTGCCAACGTCCTCTTAAGTTTCCTTCATGTGGACTGCATGTCTGACAGGAATGGAGGGAAACTGATTCCCGTTATACAATAAAACCACCTCGAGACTTATATTGTGAGTTTCGAAGAGTCTGTAAATAACCATCACTCCTGTGGAACCTGTGTATTACCATTTCTTGCAAAAGGTTACTCAAGTTACAAAAGAACACAAAGGTGCTTCTCCTTTGAAGAAATGCGCGAAAATCACATGATCTTGGCGAAACGAAGTCACTCGGACATTGTCTTCGAGAAGGTTTCATTCTCGAAGTCTTGATGCCAGATTTCAGCTTTGCTTTTGCAGAGATCCAGATCGCTAACAAGATCATTCAAATATGATAAATTTGTGAACGCGATCAGCCTCAATTGTAGTTGTATTGTTTCCCTGAAGATGTAATTATTGCGAAACGCGTAGGCAATTAAATATTCTACCCTTTGCTAATTTCAGAAGTCCTTATTTTATAATATTTATAAGCAAAGTCGACCATTATGCAGATACAAGATCATTCAGTTCATAAACTTATGTGCGACCCTCATGCTCCGGCACACACGTAATTTTTTCCTGAATTTTCAACTTTGACGATTCAGTAGAATTGGAAGTCGTTTGATGTCCCTCCTTCTCGTATGAAGTGATTGACAAATGTTTGGCACGATGGGAACGGGGAAGCCTTCGACGTATACAACAGGTCGAAGAGTAGTTGGCATGCCAGGGTATTGGACAGTCCACTTCTATTAAAACTTCTCAAAATTGAGAATCCCGAAGAAAGAGTTGGCACCTTAAAGAAATATTGTCATTAAATGATTGTCGGGTTCCTTCCAAATCATAGGAACAGTAAATGGCATCGCCACTAAGCCGCCGGGAAAGATTTGGCAAAGATGGCTAGAACTTCCAAACAAAATCTAATAAGCGAATTTCATGGCAATATTCGTGTTCAGGGCGTTAAATTCATTCAGCATTTCCATTGTTATCCAATGATATAATAATTTTCTAAAACATATTGATTACGCACTGTCTTCACAATAAGAAGTCTTTTCGAAATGTAATTTGTCTGAGCTTCACATTTCTTTCCTTTTGCGTTGTCAAAAATTACAATTTATTCATGAACGGGCCGGAAATATTTCACATTAGATAAACGTGATATAAAATCAAAATGAACAAACAAAATAAAAATAAGAAGGAAAAACTTTATCAAACTAGATTTAAATAAAATAAAATATAAAAATAATCAGTTTTTTTAAAATTTTTTTCTCATCTTTTTACCGGATATCTTATATTTCCACCAAAGGTAAAATCACTTATCAGGCCCGCCAAAAACATCAACCGATGAGGCAACCTCAGCAATGATGTTGGCAGCAATGACGTATATTAAAGATAGACTCCGAATCCTATTATTGTAACGTGAAGCAAATTGGGAAGCTCCATGCCCAGAACTGTCATGGCTGAAAGTGAATGAAGATGATGCAAAACACATGGCTAAACACGAGAGTAGCTGATTAATAATTCTTTCACACGCCGATCACGGATGATAAGTTTATCTTTTCGTTTACTTTGTATATGAAGTATTTTATTATATATTATAAACAATTTTTCGATCATGGTTTCAATTTCAATTTCGTTTCGATTGTCTTTCAGTTACGTATTTCATTTTAGTTACGTATTTTTGATTTATTTTTGTGGAAAGTGATTCCTGATCCTTTTTCTTGTCTGCTTGCAGAGCAACTTTGAATAATGGTTTTGAATTAATTATTCCTCGGGGCCAAAATCTTCAAAAACAAAGCAGCAGCCAGACAACTAATTACTGCAAGGCTCACTACTGCCCAGAAATATCATGGCTCAATTTGCTTCACTTTTTGCCGCTGTTAACAAGAAGATTCCGAGTCTATCTTTAATATACGTCATTGATGAGAGCTAAAGCAACACCACCTCTACTCAAAGCCTAAGCGCGAAAATTTCATACATTGTTACATCATCATACGGAGTCATGTTTTATCGTACTTTACCAATAATAAGCCCTAAATTATGACTCCGCATGATGTAACAATGTATGAAATTTTCGCACTCAGGCTTTCAGTAGAGGTGGTATTGGCTAAAGAATGAAAGTATGGACAATCATTGTTGCAGGCAGCCATTTTGATTCCTATTTCATATGATGATTGCTTCATGTTTTGAAAGTGGTCTGCAGTAAATTCAAACATGAAGATTGAACAATTCCGTTTTGACAAAAGTTGAGGGGAATGTGCCTCTGAAGTTTGAATTTGCTGCAAAACAAGAAGCAATCATCATATAAAAAAGGATACAAAATGGCTGCCTGCACCAATGAAATATTGTTGGATTTTTGAAATTCTGACTTCGGATTTTTAAAGACCATTAAAAAGTAGAATAGGAATGTCTGTAAGACCCATTCTCTCTCTCTCTCTCTCTTTGTCTTTATCGATAAAATTGGGTTCAAAACTTTAAACGTTCCACACATTCAGAGCCTCTGGCCGGTATTCAGAATAAGCGCTCTTGCTCTAGCTCTTACTCAGGACCATTGTTGAATACAAATTTCATATTGTTGAATTCCTTCTCAACAATGGTTTGAGTAAGAGCAAGTGCATGAGCGCTCATTCTGAATACGGGAGTTTGTCTCCTAAACGGTTAGATCAATTGAAAAAACCCAAGAATAAACATTTCTCGAATATTGTGTACAATCTGAATATTCCATTGAAAATAGGGATTCCAATATAAGATAGCATAAAGGGGGGGGGGAATGAATTTCCCCCGCGAAGTAATTCACTTTTGATTTTGGATATTTTTTCGTACAATGCTTTGTTTTCGAGATATTTCCATGTCTACTTTTAAATGAACCACCCTGTATAGTGCTTTAATGAGAGCACACTGTAGAAAATTTGCTATGATTTACGGCCGTGCAAAACGAATTCTTCAAAAGTGGACGCTCACTTCGTTTACCATTATATATAAGATCACGGTCTAGAATGTGAGGTCTGGGGAACGTGGTGGAACTCCGTAGGACCCCGCCGGCCAATACAGTGATCAGGTAATTTGCTCATCCAGCTATTGACGGATATTACGTCCGTAGTATGCTGAAAAAACACCGCTAGATGTTTACCAGTGGTGCCACTTGAAACAAATTTTGTATGCTGTGAAAATCCAAAGCAAACGTTACCTCCAGCAATGCATCCTACAGGCCTGTGACAGCATTTCCCCCCGACATTCTTGTGCGCGCGCATAATGAATGAATAAAGAACTTTGAGCTCTGTGTCCAGCAGCAGGAAAAACACATTGAGCACATCCTTTAGTTGCTGCGAACAAGTTATCGGTGTGTGTTTTGGTTTGGAAAATGTCAATGTTTTTGTTAACCATAACTTGTGAACCATAACAGATAACTGAAATCCGATTGCAGGAATGAACTGTCAAAAACCGGGTTATTTGATGTCATTTAAGAAAATGAACCTTGACCTAAATGGCGGATTTCAAGATGACGGCCAAACTCCAAAATTGTTCCAAAAGATAGAGCACCTATCTTATTCCCTGCTAGCATGGTCACATCATTCATTTTACAGAGTATTTCCGAAATATAGCTATGACCAGTGACTTTTGATTCTTCCTACACGTTTCTAATATGCTCTTCATTGAATGGGCCGTTAATTGAGTACTGAAGTGTGTCTGTTACGAAGGACTATTCTGCTCAGATGTCGCTGGTCACATAGAATTTAGATGTCGCGTCATGATACATGATTGGTTTGGTTTGTTTGGTATTAACGTCTTTTTCACTGCCATGGTCATATCAGGACGGCGTTTATAGGGGCCGCAAATTTTGCCTCGCAAGGGTTCTTTTGCGTGTAGCCGGCAAACGACTACACGGGACCAACGGCTTTACTTCCCTTCCGAAGGAAGTGCGTGATCTCAGTATTCTCTCCTTGAAAAAAATCATCCTCGTCCTCGGGCATCAGTTAAGTAGATTTTATTAAACTTAACTGATGTGATAACATTAAAGTTGCATAAAAATGTCATACATTAACTTTCTCATATTGTATTCCATATTCTATAAATGACACTTATCTTTTTCAGGTATTTAGAAGATTTCAAGATGTTAAAATACTTCGCTGCCGTTGAAAAGGCAAAGCCACTACACACGAAATTTGTCAACAAATATAACTCAAAGTTCAAAGGGATCACGGCATTCGATAAAAAATATCAAATTCAAAAACATATTTTCTCTGTGTTCTAGTTTCCCATGATGGAGCAAAACAAAACGAAGTACATTATCTAGCGGCAGGGTTATTCCTTAATTGAAAAATCGTAATAAAATGATAGAGTCGTTTAACAACCAAGGACAAAAGAAGAGGATATTGTGATAAGGCAACAGAGCACAAGATTTATTGACGGGGGCCTCTTTTTTTAATTGTATAGTGCGGTATCTAGAAAAAGGCGAACGATAACAATTCTTTCTTTACAACCCTCGAACACAGATGCATCGGTGATTGCTTTTTCAGTCAAGGGACATGGATACTGCACTGTATTCCAGAAGCAAGGTAAGTTTAAGTTTTCTTATCCAATATAAGATCCTACATAAAATTTTATATTTGGAAAATGCATGATATAAAGAAATAGGTGGAGTAGGAGGAGCAGACAATTTCAATAAATACGTGCTAAATCAAATTTCATATTCATTCAATTACTGCAAATATTTAGAAACAATAATATAACAAAGAAATTTAAATATCAAAAATTATTAAATTAATTTTTAAAATTAAAACAGAATTTAATTATTATTCAAACGAAGTTGTAAAAGATGATTAAAATATTGGAAGCGCTTAAAAATTGAATCAATAATTGTACATCACTTACATTCATATCTTAAGTCACTTATGTTTAAAACGCTAAGCAAACTATTTTCGGTTGAATCTATTTTCCTATTGAATCTATCATTCGTGATAAGAAGGTTTCAGAGTTACAAAGAAATGCACATGCGGAATAAAAACTAAATGTTTACTTACTGTTTGGTTTCTAACGACAAAAGAATTTTTCAATAAGATATCACAAGAGAGCATAATAAAAGCGGAAATGCGAGGTCTCAGAGATTCCATGCCAGGGTTTGGATTTGTGATGTCACATATTTCTTTTTTATATTTTTCTCTCACATACAAAAAGAAAATGCGGAAAACAGTTTATCCTAAAAAAATTTGTAATTTTTATTTGGTAGGGTCTCTCCTATTGCATACAATCAAGCTTGAACGAATTATTTGACAATGGTTAAGGAAAAAAAATTATACTTATTACATTTACTAAATGGGAATTATTTCGTGTCTTTGTGTAAACTACTTCTTAAGACATGAATAGGTTAGTTTGACGTTAATAATGAAAATGATTATAAATTCATGCAAAACTGTTAAGTTCACTGGAAGTGATAAGTGTATCGCTCGTTCAGGGAAAAATCTAATGAAAATTGCTAAGTAGATTAATCAGCCTCAATTAAGTGCCATTGACGTCATCCTCCGTTTACCGAAATTAACGCAGTGATCGATGTATTGGCTTTAATCCAGTGAATGTACGAATATGAAAATCTGAATACGTTAATTAAGAAGTCAGTTACAGTCAGAAGCCACTCTTAAATTACATAGCCTAATCTTGCAGGTTATAACGAATTTGATATCGAAAGACAAAGAAATTACTGGAAAACTATGAAGATGTAAAATCTAAATTCGTTCTAAATAAAGAAGGAATGTTTGAAAACGGTTAATAAAGTATTCAAATCCACATAGATACAGAATATGAACTAACATCGACAGACCTTAATTAAAAGTAAATTTTACAAATGATAAGTTATGCCAACAATATAGAACGATTAAGCGATTTCAATAAATTTCCCTCGATAAGATAATTAATGGAAAAGATTCATGTCGAGATAAAATTTTAGATTCTTCGCTTAAATTAAATATTCATTATTATACACATTAAATTTTGAAGCTCGGTAAACCCCCCTCCCCCAAGCCATCCTACTTCAAAGAAGTAATGTAATTTACTGAACTGAATACAGCATTAACTTTTACAGAAACAAATTCAATTTAAAACTACTGCTCTGACACGAAAAAAAAAATTCGATAAGATCACCTGGTGACCCTAATGACATTTTAAATTATCAATGATTTCAATAAAATTGCAATTTAATTTAGATCCTTTAGAATTCACGTGGATTCTGTTAAAGTTTATTATAAAGTTAAATTTATAACAAAATTTTTATATTAAAACAATAAATTACACAGATTTCTGTTTTAAGTCGTCAGCTTTTTTCCAGAGAAATTGGTTGTTCATTGTAATTAGTAAAGCAATTATTAAATTACGCTGGTGTATTTAAGTTAATAAAGTTTGCTTTAGTTTCTACCAAATTATTTGAATTACATAAAACACATTTATTTTTAAATATAAATGCTACGCTCGAATCTTAAAATAATTAATCACATGTTCTCAGGTTATCCAATTCAATGTAGTCGTTTATTCATAAAATAGGTAGCTCTCTAAAGAACTCAAGTATTTAAGTTCGTACAAAAATTTCAAAGTGTATTTCTGAATAAAGTTTCTGCCCTCTTCTTTATATTTAGAAAGTGAACTTTACGATGTTTAATTAAAATTAATATTCTATTCGCAACAAATTAATCAACAACTACGATTAATTTAAACAACTACGATTATGGCCATATAATCAAATGGATACGTGAAAGCATTCCTTTATGTTTTTCAAACTACTAAAAATCAATATTTTGGTTGTAAATAAAGACTTAGGATACATCGTGAAATGTTTTACTTCTACTTTCGGTGTGGATATATGATTACATATTTTCTTAATGCTTTTATTCAAACTTTCAAGGAAATGCGATACTGAAATGTGATGTTTGAATTCAGAGGACAGGATTCAAAAATGAATCCGGCCTATGTGTTCGTTTTCAAAACTCAACATTTTTTTTCTGATATCACCTTAAAAACTCATGATTCGAAAAGATATGTTCAAAAAAAAACAAAAACATTCCGTCTGTAGCCTGCGTATGTGACCAATTCTGTGCAGATAACTCCTCCGAAACTGCAAAAAGCAGAACGAAATGAAATTAATACATGCTTAAAGGGCACTTTAAATTGTGCCTTGACATATTTTTTATGACAATTTGCTAAGCCTTTTTAGAGATATTAATTTTTTTTTCTAAAAATGAAAAAATGGCTGGTTACCAAAAATATTTTTAGTTACTTGTAGAATGAATTAAAATATATTGAATTTTTAAGCTATAAAAATCGCTTAATACATAAGAATTTAAAAATATATTTTCAATAAATGTAAAAGTTATGACTAAATCTCTCTTATTTAACTGGGGTGTCCAAACTTTGTGAAATTTCAAGGAGTAGATTGCTGGCAAGACAGGGAACAATACTGGTTCTAACTGGAAACTTATAGTGAAGTACCCCCTCACGGGCCTCAATGCATGTGCTCACGTCGCATCAATCCTTTTCGAAACTTTGGTCTATATCAAAAAGGCATAACAGATGGGATGGACACATCAGGAATCTGTCAAGTATAAAGTATTGTAAGATGAGACCGCACTACAATACTTTATACTTCCATGGGGAGTTTATACTTCGAGCATATATTGTAACACGGTTACATTTACATATGCCAAAATTGTTTTGCATAATAATCAGCACTATCCCGAAAGTAAGTTTAGTTTTTAAATACTGCCGCTACAGCGCTGTATCGTGATTGTGCGCAAGCTGAGTGTGGTAAATTGTTGCCATCGTACTGGCGCCGTTTCCAAGCTTCGTGCCGTTGGTTTGCTTCGTGGAGACTGTTTACAATGTCTCAGAAAATCGACACCCATCTCGCTTGATATTCATTCTGTGAATCGTTTTTTGGATACGAAGAACATTAAACCGCCTGAAATTCACCGTCACATTTGTGAGGTTAATGCCAAACAAGCGATAGTACGAAGATGGGTGCAGCTTTTTTAATGAAGGACGTGAAAATGTGCTTGATGAAGAACGGAGTGGCGATTGATGGCGTTGGTGAATGATGATTTTGGTACGTGCAGTTGAGGAGAAGGTGAGAGAGAATAGCCAATTCACTATAATGTCGCTCTCCCAGCAGTTTTCCCAAATTTCACGTTCATTCCCTCCATGAAATTGTGTCAGAGAATTGAAGCAACGGAGACTGTGGATGTTTATAGAACACACATTGAAACGGTGGGGCACTCTATAGCGAGGACGGTGACTTCTGGAGCCATATGACAAGGGACGAGACTTGGATATCACGTTCCACTCCTGAATCCAACAGCAATTCATGGAGGGAAGGCACGCGTCATCGCCAACAAAGACGAAATTTAAGGAGACGTTTTCCACCTGAAAAACCATGTGCACTATATTTTGAGACAGAAAAAGAGGTTTTGCTCATGAACTTCATGCCTCAAGAATCAACAATTAACGCAGAAATTTACTTAAAAACGCTCAAGAAAATGCGACATGCGATACAGAATAAGCGATATTTGCTATGCTTACCCGGGGTGTTCTGATTTGTGACAATGCACGCCCACACTCTGTTGCTACAACTTAAAATCTCAACTTCTTTTGGAAACAATTCGATCATCCTCCTACAGTCCAGATCTTGCACAAAGTGATTTTCATCTGTCCAAAAATCTGAAATCCTCCTTTGATGGATAATGGTTCCACAATGATGACCAGGCCCAACAAGCCGTTGGTATTGATTTGCGTCACAAGTGGTACCTTTCTATAACAAGGGAATACAATATCTGGTACTATCAGAGTCAAAAGTAGGTATGGTCTTTGGACTCTCTCTCAAAGCATTGTTAATGTATTGTATCTCGTAACCAAAGATTTGCTGTCTGCCATTATTCACTCTCAATAGCTGGCGCTTGTATGGCAGAAGTCTATACACTGTTAACGATTGTTAACTATTGTTAAGCATTCGAAGCACTGAGGAAATTACAAGTACTGAGACCATACCTTCTATTGACTCTGGTCATGACCTCCTTCATTATTACAGACCCGTTTTAATGGAAGATTTCTTTTGTTGTGTTTGGGGACACTAGAGTCTTGCAATTTTGCCACAGAAGCTATTATGACGCTGTTTACCCTTCCTCTCTAAAGCAATATATAAAGACAATGTGACGACCCCATTATAGTCCCAACTTACACACTCCTATGGTGTAGACCTTTGGACGTTACTCGCACTGAGATAGTGGAAAGCTGACACCCCAAGTTACATTAATCTATAGTGTGTAAGAGTATACAGCACACATGACACAATCAATTTCTTACAAAAGAAGTTTAATTAACAACAATAAGATCTTACATGAAATTCCTTGTC
This sequence comes from Rhysida immarginata, assembly GCA_023313115.1. NCBI lineage: Eukaryota > Metazoa > Arthropoda > Chilopoda > Scolopendromorpha > Scolopendridae > Rhysida > Rhysida immarginata. The sequence continues at coordinate 156,985 of JAHWFO010011830.1, read as the reverse complement.
AAGTAGGAAAGGGTGAAATTATCAGCAAATAGCTTAGTATCATCTAAACCAGCAAACAATAGTGGTTTGAAAACATTAACGGTACACTAATTGACAAAATAAAATGAACAGCAGAAGATCTGATCAAATAAAAACACAAATATTATATAAAGCAGGCACCCTTAAAATGTAAAGCAGTTGTCTTTACAATCAACAGTCTTTAGGAGACTTATAACTACCAGACCAAAGCTTGCATAATTCTTTAGAGACAAAATTCTTGTTGCTATACGAGTACGTTTAAGATTTTGCTACTCCTAGACCCACAACCGTCCGGGGACAGTTTAAAATTTAACCTTAACTACTTTGAGCACACAATTACGCATGAGGTTGGTTTATCACAAGAAAAATATTTTCTTTAAAACGGGTCCTAACACGTAATGATTAATAACATTAATAGTACAGCAGGTAAAGAGAGACATGGGTAACTAGAGACACTCTGTTCTGAACAAGAGTACCGTGATGCAACACAAGGTGCACGGCTTAATTAGTGCTCCCCTTAAAGAGTACAACTACACTAATAGTTCCAACAAATAATTCTCTCTTAATAGTACTTGGGATTTCAGTTCAGTCTTGTGTCTTCTCGGTGAAGACAATTAAGAGAAATGGTACTAATCTGCTACGAGGTGGCAACGATGCCAAATCCTACCTCGTGAGACAAATGTGCACAGCAATAGGGTACCAAAAGGCAGCAACAATGGTTGTCCTCTTCTGTCTGGATTCAATTTCTGCGGAAACACACACTCGTGGTCACGAACGACATTTCATCTGTACTAAACGTGGTTGCAGTCATCCATAAAATAGCAGTGGTCACTCACTGCCAATCCTGGCACCGTGGCTGCGACGAACACGACGCCGTGGGTTTCAAAGGCTTGCCAAAGCCTTTTCTCCGTCCTGGAGCCACTCCAAGGGCTTGCCAAAACCCTTCAAACACCCTTCTATGTCAATAGTAGGCTTGTCGGTGAACAGTCTTAAGAGATAACTTTTAAACATATAATTATCTCAAGAGCACAATATATGTCTATCAATTTCCATGAGTTGCAGAATTTTAACAGCTATACAGGTTTATCAAGAGTTTTGTGTATGAAAATGGTATCCTCAGTATCAATAAAGCAATCTCAAGATACCAAACAATATGACCTCCATGGGCTAAAAGTCACATTCCGATTTGGCATAAAAAGCTGAATTAACAGACTTTGGCCTTTTGTCAAAGTTCTTAGTTAATTCCATGAACTACTTGAACATTCTCCAAAATGTTTAGCACTACCCAACCAATATAACACATGGAGGGTAACTTGTCCAAGAAAGAAAGAAGGTGGAGGAAAACAACAGTTCCAGCTCTTCTTATGCATTCCACACAGAACAACACTCTTAACACTCCCTTCCACCTTTCCACTCTAAGTCTTTTTTTTTGAAAAACCAACAACATTCCATTGTTGACACGAGCTTAGCAACACTCATAGTTTTCAAGCAACAATTACAACACTAATTAAAATAAAGAGAAAGATAAAATAATCAGTTACATGAACTAAGTTTTGAAGTCTGTTTTTTTTTAAATAAAAAAACACTTATACTAGAATTGAAGCAAAAACAGAACACCCAAATAAATCAGTTCTGCGTGTTCACCGCTCCTTCTAGGATGAAATGTGCTTCCTCTGACCATAGAATGTTCCACGGCCACAGGCAACACCACCTAGAAAGAAAGCCAAACAACTGAAATGTCATGCATTGTTACATCATCATAAGTCAACCAAATTTGTGGCTTATTATTGGTAGAAATACGATTAACAATGGTCGAAATATGATGATGTAACAATGTATGACGTTTCAGTTGTTTGGCTTGCTTTCTAGAAGGTGTTGCCACAGGTCATCAACAATCATCCTCAGCAGAAAGCGATAAGCAAAGCGTCCTCATCGCGTTGAGAGGGATCCTGAGGTTTTAGCTGTTGTGCCATATGAATCTTGTATAGGTACCAATGCAGAATGGACCGCAAGACCTTTCGCACCGTTGACCATGGGATGGACAATCGCGTGCTATTGCTCGAGCACTTGTTGCAGAATGTTGAGAAGAGGAAGCTCTGTCCACCACTGCAACAGCCACGTTCTCAACAAATTTGTCTGCTATCTTGCGCCGTCCTCTTCCTAGTGCGACAGCCAAATCGCCAGTCGACTCAAATTTCTTTATCATTTTTCGCAACCCAGTATCTGATATGAGCCCTTTTCGCAGTTTTTTTAGACGACGATATGCTCGTAATGCAGCTGGACTGCTGTTATCATTCTGGTAAAGCAACTTTACCAAAGTGCGCATTCTTTCTTGCTTAAAACCATGATCTTTCGTGAAAGCTTTTCACTAAACATAATGAATGAATGGATCAATCCATTCCATTCTGAGTATGATGACTTTCTAATTTGAATAAATTTTCTGCTAATAAGGCCGATATTGAGAACGAACATATGCTGTAATCAAACAAAAAACTTGCCTGCTTGTTTAAAACAATAAAACTAGTTTTAAAATCTCCATTTGTCATTCCACAGCCACATTTTCACCTGCTGGTGAAAATTTGCAGTAATTTTTTCTTTTCGGAATTCTCTCCCTCATGGTTTGAATAGCCTACATTTCAATATTCATCACAATCGGTTCATTAGATTGGGCTCTAGAGGGCTCTGAGTAGGCGAACTTACTTTATAACCACCCTGTATATAACACGTTTCGGTTATTTTTTCGTAGGAGTGACCTCCACCTCCTTAGGTCGCTTTAGTATACAAAATATACTCAATTCACTCATCCTAAAATAATGATCGTCAGAAGTAAAACCAAGAATCATCAAGACTCAAGACTAAACATTATAGGATACACTAAGAAACATTATGTCGTGCTTTATGTATATAGTTCAATTTTTAATTATTTTATGTATTTTCATAAATAAAACTTGATTTCCATTTGACTTTACTTTGAGGGGTACTCGCTTTTTTGATCAAAAACTACAAAAAACTATAAATATCTAACCTAATAAAGGTTGCATTCACATGCGATATTTATTTTTTTCTTTTCAGGTACAACGTAAAATAGTTCCATTCTCCCTTATACTTTTCTGTTTCCTCTGCAGTAATCTGGCGGCTCTTATAACCAGAAATAGAGTTTATAGGAAAACACTTGACGGATGTGAAAGCAAGTTGTCAAAATAATGATAGAGCCAATTCAATTTTTTCATTTCACAATCTCAAACAAATGTTTTTTTTAGTTAATAATGATGTTTAATATATTTCTTAATCAGCTCCTAACTACTGCAGGCATGATAATAATGGTGAGTTATGTTTAATTCATTTCGTATATATTTGTTATACGAGGGTTGTTTTTAAAGTACGGTCCGTTTTGTAATAAAAACAAAACGACTATATATATTTTCGAAATTTATTCTTTACCAGATTCTACATATTTTATTATTATTATTATCATTGTTTGGGGAAGCCAAACTCGGATCAAGTCCGGAAGCCAATCCCAGAGGCGGACCCAAAAGAGGGCCAAGGGACTCAAATGCGAGGGAGGGAAAGTTATGCACTCGTAGGAGTATTGATGTTTGGGTGTAGGAATTTCCTTACTGTGTGACAGGTGTTTAGAATTGTGGCTTTCTGTAAGGTTTTGTATAAGTGCGTGTTTAAATTTAGTGTTGACAGGCTTTTGTGTAGCGAGTGTGGAATAACCCCAGTGGCAGAAAGAACGATAGGAACAATGTGTACTCTGTTAACTCCCCAAAGGCGTTTTATTTCGTGCTATATTTAGTGATTTTGTCAGTGTATGTCTTTTGTAAATTGTGTGTGTTTGGGGATGGAGATATCAATTATGTAAGTCACTTTGTTTTGCTTATCTACTAGTGTAATGTCTGGTCTGTTATGAGGGATAGTTTTGTCAGTGATAATAGCTCTGTCAAAATATAGTTTACGTTTGGTGTTTTCTAAGACAGTGTCGGGGATATATTTATAATAAGGAGTGTGAATGTCCCTTAGCTTGTGTATCTTAGCTAGATGTTGATGTATGATGTTGGCTACCTGGTTATGTCTGTGTAAA
>JAHWFO010011830.1:134893-147254 GCA_023313115.1 Rhysida immarginata | reverse complement strand
TACACAAAGTGATGAATGGCCAAGTTTTGCTTCAAGACATCGAGAGCAGAGTGGGAATTGCAACGACATCAAGTGTACATCTAAAGTAAGATTATGTGACTAAGAAATTATTTAGGCTAGCTGTGGCATACTTGGAGTGGTCCATCCATTGTGACCATTTAAAAATTTTTTTTTGAATTTTCATTATGAATTATTACTGTATTAATTCTAAGCGTTTCCATGTGTTTATTTTTTTGAGTTTATTTAAGTTATTGCAAAATTTAAACAAAAAAACAAAGAGTCTGAGCCACGTCGGGGTTATCACCTAGCTTATTTAGTAGCATAGCAGATCCAAATATTTCATAAAAATGCATTTTGACTATATTTTATATGAATGTGAATATTTTGGAAACTGAGATGCCGATAATTCATTTACAAGAATTATTAATAATGAGCATAAATTGATGATGCAGGACATAAACAAGGCAGCGTCTATTGAGGAGGCAAACGAGTCATACGTGTCTCCCTTGAGCTCCTTATCAAACGTCCAGACGATGGGCAAACATTTATGCGTCAGGAAAGGAAAGAGAAAGAACGAGTATTGGTCAGAGAAACTCTGCAGCTAAAACAGAAAAGGCTATAGGGGCATTGGCAGCATCTGAACAACGGGAGTTTTGAATAGAGCAAGAGGGTATACGAACTTCTATGTCAAGGGAAAGAAAAGGTTGGATCCAAAGTATCCAGTGATGTTCTCCGGTGGTAAAGATGGACATTGTTTTAATCTGAGGCAAGTCAAGAGTTTAAAGAAAGTCCCGTTATATCACAGAGAATTCCTATTTTTCGGATTTTTCGTTGAATAGATAGTCCATTCGCTCTGCGTTGATTTGATTTAGTTATTATTTAAACAATTTGGAGTTACAATTTAACTTCTTGAGATTGTTCTGTTTATCAACAAGTGTAATTATCCCGGGCAACGCTGGATCCTCTGCTAGTGTTGAATAAAACTTTATTATGGAAAAGCGGTTTGGCTTCTTGTGTGCTTCTTAATATTATATCCATAGATTAAGGTAATATACAATTTTATAGTTTTTAAACGGTCACATTCATTAAATAAACCTAGGAAAAAGTCCATCATTGATATTATCGATTTATTTTATTTGATTAATCCATCTTTACTTTTTTAAAAATGATGCATGATCTTTAGAATATCACTGTAGGTTTCCACATATTACCATCTTCATTCGAAGCGATATCTTGATAATATCAGGTTGTTGCAAAAGTTTCTTCCGGTTCTAGAACCCGTGCCCAAGAAGGGCTCATTTTCCGAAGGGGGTGTTCATATTTTTTCAAACAAATTATTGCATTCGATTCCTGAATATCTTTGCTATATTACATCAAAGAATCAACCTTCTGACTAGACATCTGTGAGTGCCATCAACGGTCTGAAATGGACCTTTCACGCGAGCATATTCGAGCAATAATCTTCTACGAGTATTCTGGAAAGATCAGTGCTGCGCAATGTCACCGAAACATTTGCCAACGTTTAGGTGATGGCACTGTTAGTTTACGTACAATAGAAGAATGGTATCGCCGGTTCAGACGCGGAGATAGCACTCTTCAAGATGCACCTCTCTGGTCGCCCAATCATGATTTCAGATGGTGATCTACGCCAAGCAATTGATGAACGAGGGAACTCTCAGTTAATTTAATAGTTCAAGGTTCACTTTTCAATCATTCCCCAGCATCTGCATGAGCTGAATCTTTCATTCAAGTTCAATCGTTTTTGTGTTGGAATAAAAATCCGGAAAAAACTTTTGCAACAACCTGATACTACTACGATCAATAAGTTCGGAGACTGTGCATTCAATCAGGCTGAAGGCTGATTCCCACTGGACGGTAAGGACGGTAAAAATCAGCCAGTATTCCAAACAACCGTTATGACCGTTCACGGCAACAAAGTATGACCATTCTCACTGAACGGTAAAAGTTAAACATTCAACCAATCAGGGGTGTTTATACTTTGCAGTCGAAAAACCAATAGAATAACAGCTCTCATAACTTCTAAGCCTTCCAACTATCGTTTTTCATTTTTGCATCTCGATAGGACTTTAATTTATTATATTAAATATCCAAAGATACTTTCTAACTTCAATAAGCAACTCGTTGGTGATTGCAGCCATTTTAATTTTCACTAAGAAGCGTGTTCATGGGCAAAGCAATCCCAGCATTCTTGTTTCATGTGCTCTGCTGTGATTGGCTGGTTTCATCAACGGCACGGTAGAGACTGGCACAAGACGGCAAAACCGGTTGCCCTTGAGCTACGTTTCCATTGCAACTCCACCGGTACCGGCTGATTTTACCGTGCTTGCCGTCCAGTGGGAATCAGTCTTTAGAGGAAATGGAAACTGTTTGACCATGGCGTAGAGGCACATATGAAGCGAGACGTGGTAAGGAGGAAGCAGCTCCTCAGTGCAGGTTTTACCAACGAGATAGAATATGTAAAGTATTGGGTTGTACTTGTTCGCGTTCGTCGGAAAGGCGTGGTGCATTACGTATTCGCCTCCGTGAAGCTGTCCGCTGGAAACGCCCAGAACTCCGGGAGAGCAAGGATTGCGTACTGCAACATGACAATGGCCCCGCACATCGGTCTTTCATGGTGCAGGCTGCACTGGCCAAAATGGGAACGTCAACGCTTCCTCATCTTCTCTACTCGCCCGATCACGGCCCATGGGACTTTTACCTGTTCTCCCGTCAGAAAAAGGAACTCAAAGAGTGCATGTAAAGTTCAGGAAGCAGCGACGGCCGCCCTGAAGACTATCTCCAAAGACTTCCAGGAATGTTTTCAACGACTGTACTTGCGTTGGTGGAAGTGCATAATTGCAGAAAGGGAGTAATTTGAAGACCTGTGTGTAACACGTAATAACATCCCCAAAATAAGTGCGCATGTACTTCCCGAAAAATTACTGGATGACTGCGTTTAAATGTATTTCACCAAGCTGAAATAACCTCTTTCACTTTATGAAAGTCTCTTAGCCGACGAATTCCCTCCGTATACTTTCCCATTTTTTCGTATAACAGTTATTGTTTCAGGTGGGAACTTTCATATGTACAAGATATTATATGGATGCCCTTACATGTCAGTAAATGTACGCATAGATATTCACAGTTCTTCTAGATGATGGTTAACGGAATCTTATACAATTCGCGATGTTAAAGCTATTCAAATTCCTTGTGAGATGTAAGGGATATTAGTTCTTAACTCCGTTCCAAAAATCTTTTTTAGGGTTGTGAGCTTGCTCACAAATTTTCCGCAGAAACCATCCGGAGGTGGGGAGCAGAGTGAAGAAAAACACTAGGATTGAATGTTTCCACTCCTCAGCAGTTCATAATTTGTGCTCAATGCACCATGTGCTGCATCGTTCAACTGGGCTATCATCGCATGAATATTCTTTTTATAGGGCTTCTTTTCGCCGCAGATATTCACTTTCATAAAAGTTTTCGTTTTAAATATCACTATCCTATCTTTTTTTTAATGGCATTTAAGAGAATAAAAATACATGTATTATTCAATTATATAAGCCTCCATGTGAAGAGAATAAAAGAAAGAGTTTTACCTTCAATCGTGTATGCAATAATGACTTTCGATACCATAGCTCTGGTATCTCGATACACCTAAAAAACTGGAGGTTTGTGCCACAGATGCACCAACTCGAAGGGAACCATTTGCCCTCTTGGAAGTCGGTAAGATCGGACATAATCATCACAATCATCACAACGGCACAATATTCACAAGATTGATGTCTTGTGACAAGTGAACACATAACCAAGACAAAAACAAGAGTAGTTAGCGGCGCTTATCATTTTGGAGAGGGGTGGGGAACAACGTCATTAATATCTGACACGATTAACAGATGTTTCCATGTAATTGCGCAGTTCTTTAAAAAAATTCTAGTAAAGATTATTATCCTTACATCCCCTGTAGAGTTATATCCGAGTAATCAGATATTGCAATGAACATGCAAGGCTACTTTTTAGTAATATATATATTTTAACAAAGAAAATCAGTCTTACTATTTTCAGAAAAAGTAAATTTATAAAAGAAAAGGGGAGAAACGGGAGAAATGAATTTTGCTCCCCTTTTATGAGTTCAGTTATTTATTTGATCCATTAATTATTTTAGCTGAATGTATTTTTATCTAACTACCTTGCACTTAGGTGAGTTAAAGAATGTCGCCGAGGGTAAGCCTGCTGTACAAAGCTCCGAAGCAAGCACGCATAAGAAGAACGCGTCGCATGCTGTTGACGGCAACAGAAATCAGGATTTTAACAATGGGAGTTGCACTCTCACTGCGGAAGAGAATCAACTTTCGCAGGAAAAGTATCCCTGGTTAATAGTCGATTTAGGAGTGGAGCATGTGGTTGAATACGCTTTACTATATTCTCGAAACAATCTATGCTGCGGTAAGCAATTTTCCTTTACTTTCAAAAAGTTTTATGCAAATTTTATATTTTTCCTAACAATTTTTTGATAAATCTAGAAGTTATTTTGGTTGATTTGAACTATCTGACCAAAAAATCGCAAGCTGTTCGTTTTGCGTTTTCTACTGTCTAAGCAACTGTAACCGGCCGGGGGGAAACCAACTGCCCCCTGTGACCAAATAGGTTGGGGTATATATCAATAATTTGCCCCCGGAGGGGGACGTCGTAGACAGAACGCCGAAGGCGTTCGAGTAACGGAAAACAGTGACCAGTGAGGCCCGCAGGGCCGAGAGTGGTAAACCAAAATAAACATAATGTGAGGCGCGAAGCGCCGAGAGTGGTAAAAAACGCAAAACGAAAGCATGCGATTTGGTCAGATAGTTCAATTTAACCGTTATTTTTTTAATGGCTAGGTTTCATTTATATTTAATATTTTATGTGAATCAAGTCAAAACGTTATTGTTCATGTTTTGAACATGAATGCTTCTCCAAAGGTGCGATTCCAAACACTAATCTATTTGTGTGAAAAGCAAAACCAAAGCCTTGGTGGAAAGATAAGATGATGTGTGCAATTGGATTCTAAATTACGCATGGTCCCGCGCATAATGACGTTACGCGGCAATGTCATCCTAACCATAATATTTAATTTCGTTCATCCATGGAAATCTTTTATCAAAAGAAATACTTATTTTTACAAAAGTTTCTAATACCGTGCTATCCCTTCCGGCTAATCAATTTTAAATATTAACACAGATAAAACTTGGAAACAACATGGGTAACGTTTTAAATACATACTAAGTATTTGGGGGAAGTCTTGCATTTAATAGAAAATTATAATAAAAATAAAAATTAAAATTACATATTTTAATACTGTAGTACTAAATTTTATATGAGCAATACATAGCACGCATGTCCTTTTACGATGGCCACATCACGAATGCGCTCTCAATAGTTATTCCATTTCAGTAAATTGAGTGGTCAAAAATAGATAAGTGCCTACTTGGGCACTCGCCTGAGAGCATTTCGTAAATTTTGGTGATCAAACACAGCTGGATTTCGGTCACATGACCTTGCTTCTACCCCTGCTGCCTAGAATTTCTCTTTTGTTCAAGGGAAGGAGATGGGTGATTTCTATAATTTTGCCCACGTGAAGTGTCTGGTGGGGAGGCTACTGAGAGGGTGTGATGTCACTTGCGCGGGTTCATCGCTCTTGGTCATTCATAATTCTTTTGTTGGCGCTCAGTCACTCTTGGGTGTGGTCGTTTTTAATTATTAAATTTTAAATTTTGGCTGCCATTTTGAAAAAAGGAGGGATGTTTAGGAGTGGTTGAGGATTACTTCAATAAATACTATCTGGGAAAGCCTATACAAAGGTTGAATCAAAAGTAGTGGCCGATCACCGCGCAAATTACAAGCTGAGTGACATATAATTCATGAAGAGGGAGATTATAGATCATCTGATTTGCTTTGTTTAACATATTTTTCATTCAATGAATAATAAATTCAATGTAAATGAAAAGCTTCCATCTTTAAATGGGCACCAGACAGGAACCACTCATTGCTAATCTTCAAAGTAGAGTCCTTCATGCTCGATGGTCTTCATCCAAGGATCAGCCACTTGGCGGATGCCCTCGTGAAACCACTCCTCCGGTTTCTGGGCGAAGCGCCGTCTTCAACCTCACTGACATTGGCGAAGCGCCGTCCACGCAGCCATGGGCCGGAAGAGATGGTAGTCGGAAGGTCCCAGGTCGGGGCTATATGCTACATGTGGCAGAACCTCGATTTTATACGGAACTTCGATTTTTTACACACCTTCACCCGTTGTTGTGCTTGCGCGGACGTCAGCTCTTGGGGCACAACCAGAGACAAATTTTTTACTGTTCATTTGTCTCTGGGCACAACTCGGCAGCTCCTGTTGACCTTTCCCATGGCGTACGGATGTGGAATCACACTCGATTGTGATGTCCCGATGTCCGCCGCTAGTCCACGGGTGGTGCTGCCTGGGTTGGCTTCCACTTGTTGCCGTAGGGCTGCGTCATCCACTTCTTTGGTCTTCCGCTCCTTGGCGCGTCTTCCAGGCCCATGTCTCCAGACGAAAAGCGGGAGAACCATCGTCGTGCTATCCGTTTATTGGTCAAACCCTAACCTTCCACCCTGCAAATTTCGGCGGCTGCTGCTCGCGCACTGGTCCCCTTTTTACTTTCTTATACATAGTATAAGGAAGTATTGTAATCACAAAAAATTTCGATCTCCAGATTTTCACTGATCTCCACGTTTTAGAGTCCCTAGATTACGAAAAGGTGATTTCTGGAAAAAGTCTGTGTAAGTGTGTGTGTCCACGCTAGCGTCCAAACAGCTAAAGCTATCAAGACCAAACTTTAAACTTAAGATTATAATCTTCCTCTGGAGGTCTGATTAGTTTTCCAGTGGAATCGGTGAACCGGAAGTATCAGTTTACTCCATCGCCAAAATATAAATTTTGAAATATCTCGTTAAACATTGCGTTTATGAAAATTTTGTATGGGGTAAAAAGTGTTCCAATTTCAATTATAAACAACTTTTGTTAAGAAAATTTTTCGAAATTCCAACCGGAAGTACCAGTTTTACTCTTGTCAAAATCCAGTTTTTTGCGAAATAAGATGGTATAGGCGAAATAAGATGGTATAGGCGAAATAACATGGTATAGGCGAAATAACATGGTATAGGCAAATTTGGAATCTATACCAGTGTTTAGAAGCTAATTTGAAGTAACTTTTATTCACAAACTTTTTTAAAATAACTATCGGAAGTAGATTTTTTAGACAGTTGTTTAATTTTTTTTCTGAATTTGGGCCAGGTCATTTATGTATAAGAAAGTTGGGTGGTGATCACACCTTATTTTTTTTAATAGTGACAAAGGAGCCCGCGTATCACCAATTTTTCTGCATATGTTTACACTGGCTGACGCAGATGGCACAATTGTCTATGGCTTTCAAATTCGTACTGGCGTTTCTTCCCACTCTTTTCTCTTAATAAATTGCGATATACCCTTGTGGTAAATGGTCTTCGCCTAGAATTCGTTAAACTCTAACCTCCCCCCCCCCCTCCCGAGTCGGCCACTACTTTTGACTCAACCTCTGTATACAGGGTGTCCAAAAAATCTGGTAACATGGCTGATATCTCAAAGCTGCCAGGTAGGCGAAATCTGATGAGTCTGGTTTAAAGGTAATGGGGGGAGGGAGGAATTCATTGCCACACTTAAATTTGACTTTGACTCCCAAATTTAAGGTCATCCATTTGCTAACTCGAAAACTATTAAAGATAGAGAAAATTTTTCGATTCTTACCCTGTAGAGCAACACCACATTAGTCTAAAAACAATTTTTAATCACACCCTTTCCCCTTGAAAGATTTTGAGAAAATAGGCGAGAAAGAGTCATTCTAGGTCAGGTTGGATTGGCCAGGTTGGCTGAGGTTTCTAACATATTTGAATTGCAGTGAAGCACACCTCAGCCAAGTCTGGCCAGCCGAACCTGATCTTTAGTGACTCTTTCTCGCCCATTTTCTCAAAATCTTTCAAGGGGAAGGATGTGATTAAAAATTGTTTTTATGCTAATGTGATATTACTCTACAGGGTAGCAATCGGAAATTAAACCTATCTTTAATAGTTTTCGAGTTAGCATATGGATGACCTTAAATTTGGGGGTCAAAGTCAAATTTGAGTGCGGCAATGTATTCCTCAACCATCCTATTACCTATACATCACACTCATTAAATCTCGCTTACCTGGCACCTTTGAGATATCTGCCATGTTACCAAACTTTTTGGACACCCTGTATTTCAGGGTGTCCCGTAAGTCGTGGTCGTAAATTTAATGGTATGCATATTCATAGCAAGGAACAAAAAACTTTCTATGAACATAGTTCGAACAATGCACCATTTACGAGAAATGACGATGATGATGATGATGATACGTAAAGAAACTAAACCTCTTCCCTTGCCATGTAAATGGAATGCCCTGTTCATGTAAATGGAAGGAAGTAGACCTGGCTGATTCGTTGCCTGAGTGAGACTACATATCTGCAGGAGGTTACAGCAATGCCGAGTTGGCGATATGCATTTCACGTACGGTCAGGCAAATGGCATTTCATCTTTCTGCAGTGGCTCACAAGAGCTGCCTATCTCCAATTCCTGCAACAGGATTTCCCTGAGTTATTAGAAAATGTGCCTCTTGCGATTCGCCAACAAATGTGGTTCATGCATGATGGTGCACCCGCTCATTATCATCTGGCTGTGCGGAATTACCTGTCACCTTTCACCACCGGTGGATTGCTCGGGGTAGACCACGTGCATGTCCTCCTCGATCTCCGGACTTGAACCCATTGGACTTTTGCATGTGGGGCTATCTAAAAGAGCACGTGTATGCGCAACGAGTGGATACTGTGGACGCCCTGCGCCATCGTGTGGAGAACGCCTTAGAGAACATGCGAGAGAATGCTGGTTTTTGCCAACGTTTGCGTGCCTCTTTGAGGAGAAGAGCTGAAGCATGCTGCCGTGTTCATGGTGGACATTTTGAGCATTTGATATGAGTTCAAGGTAGACGAGACATTACCAACGAACCATCTGTACGGGTTATTGCTCCATTTGCGAATAAAGTCATTCTTTCTCGGAAACTGTGCGTTGTTCGATCTGTGTTCATAGGTAGTTTTTTGTTCCTTGCTATTGAATATGCATACTATTAAATTTACGACCACGACTTACGGGACAGACGCATTTTACCAGAACCTACATGAATTCGGCTATGGGAGGCGGAGCTCTCAAGCTTCAGCCAATCACACGCATCAAACTGAAGCGCCATCTATGGCCAAATAATCATACTTCATGCAACCCTTATGTGCTCAAACAGCTATCGCTTAGAGCTCAGTTCGTTCGATCATTCTTAGTAATATTAGTAATTTTAATTTAGGTTAATTTTATTAGTTTAATTCATAAAAAATTTAACTTTTTTCATTATAAAATTTAACGTAGAATAAAATTAAAAGTAGCATGGTTACAATATGATTTTTTTTTTTTTTTTTTTACACGTATGATTGACGATTTATTCATCTAAAATGACTATACTCCGTCCGACGAAAGTTTGATAGGGCGTGTCCAGTTAAATTTCAGCTTTCAGTTCTTTAGGCATTGTTGCAAAATAAAAGTAACAATGTCTAACAATTGAAATTGGAAATTTAATTGGACACGCCCATTCAAACTTTCGTTGGATAGAGTAATAAACAATTTTTTTTTTTTTTTAATTATTCTTGCATATGCCTGAAATGAAATAAAGTGAGCTATACAACAAATAAATTTAATGCCAGGAATCAAATTAAAACATAATGAAAAATTAAACTTTTTATTACAAAATTCACCACAAAAGGGATGTTTGCAATCTATTTTATTTTCAAATTATTTTAATATATATCGCTAAAATGCAAACAGTGAGGGATAAGGACACCAATTCAGTGCCAGAAAATAAAATTAATGTCCACTTCCATGGCTTGCTCCATTAGGCAAATTTCTTTCTACAGCTAGTCCCAAACTTCGTGGGCGTTTCACTCTTTGCATTTGCAATTCCGTTAAAGATGGCCGACCAGAGGATAGGCGGCGAGATCCTCTTGCTTTCGGCTGATGCTTGTTGGCTGCACACAAATAGCAGAACCTGCTCTTGATGAAACTCTAACACCTTGATTAAATCAAATCGCATTACATTACATTAACGCATGTGAATCGTTTTCTCACCTTGAGTATTCAAAAATGTTTCCCACATAGTAGAATATTTCACTTGTTTTAGACGCCCTAAAATTTTATTCATACCCTTGTCTGACGTGGAAAACTTTTCATGAAGCTGTGTAAAAAGTTTCACAAATTCATCAACTTTATCCTCTGATGGAATGTTGGCTTGTTTTCTGTACACTCATTTTGTTGTGGTCCATTATCAGCATTCACCTGTTTGTCCGATTCGTCTTCATGCACTGGATTCTCAATTTCTGTAGTCTCTGCGCAACATGGACTCTTCCAGCCTTTGTTAAAAATTGCGGAAAATGAAACATCATATTGATAAATATATTTTAAAAATTAAAAAAAACTGACATTTCAGAACTTACCACATTGGTTAACTGAAGAGGCTGATAAAATTTTATATCACCTGCCTTTTCTCCAAATGCCAATTTTGCTATTTCGTATCGGAGCTGTGGTGTAATTTTTGGTACATTGTATGAAAGTGCAGGAAAATACTTGGTGTAATTTTTGACGGATTCTGGGCGAAGACCATTTACCGCAAGGGTATATCGCAGTTTATTAAGAGAAGAGAGTGGGAAGAAACGTCAGTACGAATTTGAAAGCCATAGACATTGTGCCATCTGCATCAGCCAGTGTAAAAATATGGCAGAAAAATTGGTGATACGCGGGCTCCTTCTAGAATTTGGAAGGAGCCCGCGTATTGGAAAAAGGGGACCAGTACGCGATCAGCAGCCGGCGTAATTTGCAGGGTGGAAAGTCGGGGTGTGATCAATGAACGGACAGCACGACGGTGGTTCTCCCGCTTTTCGTCTGGAGACATGGTTCTGGAAGATGCGCCAAGGAGCGGAAGACCCAAAGGAGTGGATGACGCAGCCCTATGGCAACAAGTGGAAGCCAACCCAGGCAGCACCACCCGTGGACTAGCGGCGGACATCGAGACATCACAATCGAGTGTGATTCGCCATCTGCACGCCATGGGAAAGGTCAACAGGAGCTGGCGAGTTGTGCCCCACGAGCTCACGCCCGCGCAAGCACAACAACGGGTGAAGGTGTGTCGTCAACTGCTGGAAAAAATCGAGGTTCTGCCATATCTAGCATACAACCCCGACCTGGCATCTTTCGACTACCATTTCTTCCTGCGTGGACGGCGCTTCGCCAATGTCAGTGAGGTTGAAGACGCCGTGCGTGACTTTTCCGCCCAGAAACTGGAGGAGTGGTTTCGCGAGGGCATCCGCCAAGTGGCTGATCGTTGGATGAAGACCATCGAGCATGATGGACTCTACTTGGAAGATTAACAATGAGTGGTTCCTGTCTGGTGCCCAGCTGGCCATCGTTTGCACGAAAACGTTGAAATGGAAGAACTTAACTGCGATATATCAACTTTTGATGAGCTCTCGTGGACACCTTCAAGCACGTGCACTAATGTTAAGAAAATTAACTTAGGGCATGTAATATATCAATCGATTCCTACTGACGAGTCATAAGAGAATACAGTATTACTTTTTGTTTATCAGTTAAGCATTGTTGATAGCAGATTGGAGCACGTGCCTGTTATGAAGCTTTGTCGGTGCACGTGCTCATTTCGTTTTAAAATTCAGTGCTGTTAAATGTGTTAATTAATGTTAAGGCGATTGTTAAAAATGGCTAATTAATGTTAGGCCTATATTTAAAAATGATGTGAATGCGGATAGAATCAAAGGTATTTCCACTGTTTATTTTAACCAAGTGCAAGTAAAAGTGAAATATTCAAATTTAAAATTACATCTGCATCACAGCTAACGTTCCTTGGAATGCTTAAAAGATTGTTCCCGAAAATGCTTTGAAACAATGATTTTTCTCTCTTGGTGTTTATGATTTTCTCTTAGCAGTAGAAACATTTAGACGTGCGAGGATTTCATTTCTCATTTCGCGCTTGCTTGAAAAGATTCGTGTGAGCGCTGCAATCGAATACGTAAATTTACATGCAGTTTTCTCCATTGCTGTATATAAAAATATTACTGTAATATTAAACAACAGATTTTTATATTCTTCTTTTCAGCATATTTGAAAATCGTTTAACGAGTTATATTCTTGTTTTTTTTCAAAATTTCAACATATCTTCTTGAAGTCGAATTCCGTAAAAAAAAAAAAAAAAAAAAAAAAAA
>JAHWFO010011830.1:108972-134793 GCA_023313115.1 Rhysida immarginata | reverse complement strand
GGTCGGCCAATAATCAAATTAAACAACTTATATCAGACGAAAGCTTAATAAATGGGGATATGCAAGAGCATTTTCTGAACATGGATTTTATATATGCTGGTATGAATTCATAAGATATTGCAATAAAGTGAAAATTATTACAAATATTGCACAAATTTACAGAGACGCCTACAACTATTGTAATAACGTTGAAATTCATAAATAGTATTTCTAATAAAATATAATTAACATAATATTTATTTTATTGCATTAATGAATTTATACGGCTTCATAGCTAATATTATCCTCACATATTGGCTTTATACTGCATTATTATGAACATTGATTATGTTTATTTATTATTAATACTTTGTTCAAAGCCATTATTATTACAGCAGTTTTATTAATTGTAATAAATTGTAATTGTAACTTTTCCAGTGTGTAGCATTAATTGTAAAACCTGCGATAAGATTACATGTAATAAACTGCAAAAGAGCCAATATAGAGTGCAATGTGAGCAGAGCAGAATGAGTAAATATGCTTGAGGGGTGGGGGTGGAGGCATCGATACGCATTACCGCATGTATATTTAAAGGAAATGTGACATTTCTTGAATTGCAGATTATCGGCATCATTCTTAACATTCATCCTATCCCATATTAGCTGCTCGATGTGAAGATAAAAGTGCTTAACATGTAGCATTCGAGCAATTTCTCTACGATGCGATGCGAGCTCGCTATGTTCGCTCTTCGACGTGATTTCTCGACCAATCAACAAGCGGATCATTTCCTTTCTTCATACGCAAGTTTCCTAATCTAGTGTTTTAATGCGTTCGATTTTCTGGAGCTTGGAATGGAAGACCGCTTGGGTTGGTTAGGCTTCTTGACTACCTCAGTGTATTTCATTTGGAGTTTATTCTGGTTGGATGAGCTTTGTGAAAGCTGCTTTCGGGTCATCCTAACAAATGTACACTTCACTGTTCGATTGTCGATTGTCTGGAGCTTGGAGCTCCGCCTCCCATGGCCGAATACATGTAGGTTCTGGTAAAATGCGAACGGAAGCTAAGAGCGCGGCGAAGTCGAAACCATTTATTTTTGAAACTTTGGAAGCCTGTTTTATTTTCTTTTATTTTTAATTTGTTTAATTTAATTTACAGAGTACATTGAACAGCAAAATGCCTAAGACAATGTAAGAGATAAAAAAAGAATAATTAATTGTTCAATTGTAAAAATCTTGAAAACAATAAGTTTGTAGTTTTTTTTTTATATAAAATTCTTCAGTTGAAGTGAAAAGTAGATCAAATTCATTGAATATTTTAAGATATAATATTTGTAATCTAATGAATGAGTCTTTGGACCGAACATCATTACAGCTAAAAATCGGGTAATCCCGAAAATAATATGTAGGAACATTGAATCGCATACATATGTCACAAAATCAACTAAAGCCAAATCAGACAATGAATATTATTTTAGAATAACTAGGTCATTAAACAGACGTCGCCCGTGAAGTGGTAAGTGATTATGTACAATATTGTAAGAAAGCACAAAAACGATATTCATAAAAACCACAGTTTGGATAAAAGCGCCGCTGTAAAATGTGAATAAACTTTTTTGTATACCTTCCAGTTGTTGTACGTTCGTGGTACCAAGGCAGTTCCATACAACTGAAGCATAGTCCAACCGTGTTAGAACAAACACGTCAAAAAGTCTGATGAAGGTTGTGGGGTCACGAAAGCTTTCCGAAATGCGGGTGATTAAACCAAGCCACCGAATAGCTAGGGCAGTTATAAAGTGAGCATGACTACTAAAGAACAAGCGGGCATCCAAAAGAACCCCAAGGTGTCTGATCACTGAGACATTTTCTCTTGTATTTCCAAAAATCGTATATTGGAATTTAATAGGTCGATGTCTTTTAGTAAAGGTATTTTTATTACTTTTGGATATATTTAAAGATAGAAGATTGGTTGTATTCGCTACTTTCAGTTTAAGTGGCGCCGCCCTGGTGGCATTACTTGAACTGCGCTAAGTAGGATTCGCAGTAGTTTAAACATGGCTTTTATAACACACAACACCAATCTCAGATAACATTAACTCATAATAGTTATTAGAATGAATTTTTATCCTAAACAGTCATCTATTTTTTAGTTTAAAAATGAAGGATCCTACTTTCGCAGCCATTTTTCCAAAAAAAAAACAGCGCCCTCTTTATTCACTGAATACCATCTAGCCGCTTGATTTAAACATAGTTACAAAGTGGAGGCTTCTTCCTGTGAGGCATGTAGAGGATATCTTTACATCATCTGCAAATTCGACTTTCTCTCCATCAACATAGTAGAAAAAAATCATTAAAATATTAAGAAGAGAAAAATATCCAATATAGATCCCTGGGGAATTCCAGTTTCAACTCTAAATTTTGTGTGTAAGATTAAACGATTTATTTTTAGGGTCCCGTATCTGTCCAAGAGATAGTCTCCAAGTAGGGAGCAGCAGGAGTCCGACAATCCATAATATGATAGCTTAAGCAGAAGGGAGGAATGGTTAACTTTATCAAAATCCTTCTCCAAATCAAAACAGATCGCATCTAATTGACTCCCACAGCTAAAGGACTTTTGAATCTTCCCCAGTAAAACTATTAAATTCGTGGCGGTGGAAGGAATCCATGCTGTGCTGGATGTAATGCATTTCTAAAAAACATTAATTCTAAAATACATTCATTCTAAAATTTCTCGAAAATTTTTTCCAAATGTGGATAGAAGGGAGATAGTCTATGTTTGCTTGGGTCATCTCTGGTTCCTTTGTTTTTATATATTGGGACTACTATGGAAGATTTCCAACTTCAGGAAATATACAGTTCTGGAAGCACAGTTTAAATACATGTATTAAACAGGGAACAATAATCTCTCTGCAGCCTTTTATAATAAATGGTTTGGAGGGTTTGATACTTTTAATCAACTTGTCGACATCAGTTCGAGAAGATTCGAAGGAGGGGTTATCAGAAGATAAGGAGAAGGGAATATCACCCGGAATTTATTATCTTCGTAGAATTGTCTAAAATTATTTAATTGACAGGGACGTTGACAATACAATTGCGCAAAGTACTCAGTAAATAGTTGTTGAACCTCGTCAGATAAAGTCACTCCATCGTGATTTTTAACAATAATATCCTCTCTTTTATCTCGAGCTAAGTTCCCAATAAAGTTCCAGAATTTCTTCGGGTTCGATTTTAAGCAATGCTCCATGTAGTTTTGGTATCTGCTTCTATCCCTCACTAGATGTTCCTTGGCAAGCTTTCTGTAGTTTCTGTACTGAGTAGTCGCTAATCTTTCCATACCTTTTCCAGCGGGTGTGCAGTCTCTTTTTATTCCTAAGAAATGTCTTGAGGTCACTAGAGAACCAGGAAGGGTAGAACCGCTTAGTGGGACGGAATTTCGGAATACACTTATCCATAGATTGTTGAACTTGAGATGTCCGGGTCAGACGAAGAATATAAAGGGAGCCAATTGGCGTTAAGTAAGTCCAAAAATAACGATTTATAATCGCCTCTTTTAAATCTATATTCCTCGTTTTCAGTAGATAGGCTATCTCTGAGCCCAAAAATCTCACAAGGAGAGCTACGCCGTTGGAGAAACGGATTCAGGCGTATACGTACAGGATCCTTGTCTGTGTTTGTGTGCAGAGCCGTAGCGCGCGCTATTCAGCCGTTCGCGAGATAATTGACCTGAAATTTGGGCGCCTGAAGCGGCGCACCTTATGTACTTTTGTGCGCACGTAATTTGTCAGCGCCGGCCAGGTGGCCGAGAGGACTAGGGCGTAGACTTTCTAGTTCTCGAGTCCGCCTGGCTGTGGGTTCGAATCCCGCCGTGGGCATGGATGTTTGTGTTTGTCCCGGGCTGCGTACAGATTAAACCTGTGTAAAAGGGGCAAAATGACCTAAGTTGTCGACGCCTTAATTTCTAGAACCCCCCCCCCCCCCTAATTTGTCAGCAGCAGCGCAACGGTAAAGCGTCCTCTCAGCATCTCGTAACTTTTTGCAGGTTGTTAGTTCAAGTCCTGACCGGGGAACTTTTTTTTTCACAACGGTTTTTTTTTCATTCCTTACTAATAATCACGATTAAAAATGCACTTTTACTTACTTTGTTTGTCAAGATTTTTTTTTTAAGTTATAAAAAAATGCGCTTTTATACCTTTTTATTAATAAAAACAATGAAACAAACATTTTTATTTAATTTCCAACATTTTATTTATGTTGCTTCTTTTACAATTTCTTCTTCTGCGAAAGTAAACTTCCGGTAAAATGTCCAACAATGTGGATTGTCCTTGCCTCTGTATGGGTGTCCTGCGACGTTTACTTTTATAGGCAAGTGAAAAATCTCATAAAGAAATTGCAAAACTGTTACAATTGTCTAAAAATTTTATGTGGAAAATGCAGATGATTAACTTAAGAATAAAATAAAACTCTTTTTCCACAACGAAACAGGAACTGAACAAACATAAAAAGAAAAAGACCGAAAATAAAATGAAAAAATACAACCTGAGTCTGTAAGCGCTTTTCGAAAGCTTTGTTTTCATCATTCAGCAGCCAAGGAGCACCTCGAGAGAACTTGAGAGAAGCCAATCAAGACATAAAGATCCAACTGAAATTTATTGATTGGGTAAGTGCGTTGCCCATTTGATCAATGGTGATTCGCTAATAGGGCCCCTATCTAAGTTGAGTAATAATTTTTTAAAAATCTATTGAAAATTCTCGAGAAGATTGTATAAAAATACAATCTATTGTTCACCACCAATTATCATCTCCGATTTTCGAAAATATGATCAAATATGCTTGATTTTCGTCGCAACTGTCCGAAGAAAGAACCATTTTTCAAAATGTAAACGAGGTTTGTTTCTCGATGGAAAATTTGAAAGTGGCATGTGAATGTAAAAATACCTCATTCATTTGTTGCGCTCGTTGAAAAAAAGTCTTGTGCTTTCCCTGTTTCTACGACAAATATCACTGTGGTGATTGTATGTTATAAATGTTTTCATAATAAAAATTGTATATTTTAAAATGTGTCTCATTTATTGAAAATGTAAAAAAAAATGCCCTGCTGTATCGAAATTATTAACGAATTATAAGAAAACGCAAAAGCAAATCAAAATTTTTTTTTCATTGTTATTATTAATAAAAAGGTATAAAAGTGTATTTTTTATAACTTACTTAAAAAAAAAAAGAATCTTGACAAAGTAAATAAAAGTGCATTTTTAGTCGTGATTATTATTAAGGAATGAAAAAAAAACGTTGTGATAAAAAAAGTTCCCCTGTCGGGACTTGAACCAACAACCTGCAAGTTACGAGACTGAGCGGACGCTTTACCGTTGCGCTACCGCTACTGCTGATAAATTATGTGCGCACAAAAGTACATAAGGTGCGCCTCTTCAGGCGCCCAAATATCAGGTCAATTATCTCGCGAACGGCTGAATAGCGCGCGCTATGGCTCTGCACACATACACAGGCAAGGACCCTCTACGTATACGCCAAGTCTCACCTGAATCCGTTTCTCCAACGGCGTAGCCTCGCCTTGTCAGAGGAAATTAGAGGATGATATGGAACTGCATCAACTAGACTTGTGTCAGCAAGATAGACTTCCAGTTGGGTCCAAGAGGTAAAAAGCAAGTCAAGTAATCTATTTTTGAAGCGATTAATTAATTTTTTTGGAAATGTGTTATGTAGAGAATCTAAAAAAAGAAAAAAAAGTGTTTTTAGGTGGAAATTGTCTTTAAGAATCATGGTTACAAAAATAAACTTAATGCATATCGACAAATTCTTCATTACTGAACCGATGCATCCTGCTCTGCAATGTCCTCGCCTGAAATGATCCAGCTTTCCGCTGTCTAATACGCCTGCGAAATCGCCCTCTAGCGGTGGCTTGGTCACATTTTCGGACACAGCTTCCTATGTAAAACTTGTTCGTAAAGTTTGTAAAACGACCTTTTGGGGCACCCTGTATCTTTAAATTTTTTATATTTCACAGAAAATTCATTGTCCAGTGTTTGTATACAATCATTCCACATGGAGGTAGCTTCTGTTGAACGTGAAATTCTCACTCGAGAATTGCCTGTTCCAATTGCTTATGGAAATTTTTATAGCAAATTCTTTGATGTTTTTTGATAATTATGGAAGGATTGTTCGGATCACAGATTAATACAGATGGTCAACTCGGCAATAATCACGTGATTAAATGTCCTGCAGCGCACCAGTGAAGCATACAAGAAGTACAAATGTCAATACCAATTGTGATTGGATGAATTTTCGCTATTGTTTAAAATGCTACCATTGTTAGAGTTATACAATCTGTGATTCTACCATGAAGAAGAATTTGAAAATTACCCTAACGCTACAAGTATTAAGTAAAAATAACCTAACAAAGCGGTTTCAAAACAAAAAAACGTTTGGGAAATGACAAGCAAGTAAAACGTAGCATAAACCAACCCAAGGGAAGATTTGTGAAGAACTATAAATATAAGCTAAATAGAAAACTCTACAAAGAGCTTAACAAATTGTTGTAAAATCATATTGAGTTTTTATTTCTAAGTTATGAATTCCATTTTTAAATAAAATTAACGAATTTAATTTTATACTGTGTTTAAAGTTGTCATTTCTTATGTTAGCATTACTCAGTTCACAATCGGAAATAATTTGTTTTAGAAAATTCCAGAATTTTTTTATAAATTTTTAAAAATTAATTAAAAAAACGATTCTAGTAAACTGAACTCTTGAGTCTACGTCATATATTGCTCAAAGAAATATACGTCATATATTTCATAAACGGCGTGATTAGTAGAATATATGACGTCATTTTTTTTAGTTCTTCTCTCAGCCACTGGGTATCAATGCCGAACGCTCATTGGCTAATCAGCCAAATTGTTTTAACCTTGTAAGTATAGGAAGTTGACCATCTGTATTAATCTGTGGTTCGGATATTATTGGCAGACAGCATGCCGCATAAAGAGTTTTTAAAACGTGTGAGGGGCAATGGGTGATGTTACTGTCATGGGAAAACCGTTTATAGTTTTTCGAAATATAACTTTTTTATGGAGATATTATGGCCGAAAGAAATATCTTCGTTCACTTCGGTCATTTCGTTTTGATTATAAAAAGCGATTGATAAAAACATATATAGCTACATTACATGTTAAAAATTGCATGAAATGAAGAGAGACAGTTAGATTACCACATTCCAGAAAAGTTTAATCAGGAACGATGTGCATTTCGGCATTATTACTTGATGAAGATGCTTAGGAAATTTGCATCGCTCCTGATGAAACCTTTGTGGGATGTGATAATCCAACTGTTTCTCGTCACTTCATGTAAATATCCACAAAGTGAAGTAGTTCATTTCTTTTAAGTCTGTTGCCTTTTGGTACTCTTTAGAAATACTGTACAATGTTTTTAATTCAATACCAAATTTGTTGCTGATTAAAGAAGGGTTCAAAGAATTCTTAAATTTATGGAGTACTTCTTATGGTATATCATGCCAGTTTTAGATGTTCCTCATCAATGCCTAGTTTTTTCTTACGTAGATGATGCTTTAATATGGCCCCAGCAGTGAAAGATTGAAGAGCACAAAGGTCAAGCACTGAGATCATGAAATTTTTGGATTTAATGCGCTTTGAGATTAAAGAAAAACTATCATCTTTCCAAAAACAACATTTTCCATATAATGCAACTTATATCTGGAATGAATTACTAGTAAGTCTTAGACGTCTTGCTATCAATTGCAACTTCGACACGTGTATAAAATCTTGCAAACATTTTAATAAACAATTAAGAAATTATTTTATGACTAGACAAAAAGACGATGACGAATAAGTCTATTTTACTTTAATTTAATTTTATCCCTAAAGGATGTGACGAGTTTATTAATAATAATAATAATAATAATAATAATAATAATAATAATAATAATGACATCTCCGTAACCAAGTTATATTTCGAAAAACTGCAAACGGTTTTCGCATCATAATGATGCCACTTAATGGGAAAAAGGGAAAATAACCTATACAAATTTTTAAATAAATATTTTCGTTTTCTTTGCCTAGCTGATTATTACCATGACTTGCAACTACGTGTAGGAAACGACCGAGAGACTGGCTACGGCAACGTCTTTGAAAAAAATGCCCTCTGCATGGAGTTCGTGGGTGGAGGATTTCCTAGGGGGAAAATCTTCAACTTCACCTGCCAGCCGAGATGTCTTATTGGCCACTACGTGAGTGTTCAGATCGTCGATAACTGCAGTAACTGTACCAAACCAAACTACAACACCCTTTCCATATGCGAGTTGGAGGTCTATGGTTATCCTGTCTGAAATTAATCAAACACTTAAGAAGAACACATGAACGAAGAAACTATTGTAATGACACAATCTCATTTTTTGAAAATAGGTTTGCTATTTTTTATTACACCGAAATGGAATGAAGAGCGTTTTTTTTTATTCTAAACATTTTGCTAGAACAATTTAAAACGTATAATTTATATTAACTTAAAAATGCTAAATAAAAATACATTTTCGGTGAATTTTTTTCTAGAAAGTGTACAACGAGTAAAACACTTTACTTTTCTTTTTTTTTAATCGTTGGCAGAATATTTATTTTTTATTTATTTAACATGTTGGAAAGTATGCCATGATGTACAAGACTGTAATAACACAATTAAAATTGAACACACCAACTGTCATATGGTTGGAAGAGTAGCTTTCAATATGCAGAAACTGGAAATCATTAATTAACATTAGACCCAATTTTAGATATTAATGGTTATTCATTATGTTGATGATCTTTCCCTTCTCTATTTACATTTAACAACACATCAGTTGTTGATTTGCTCCATTTGCTTAAGTTTCTCTCCCTACAAATCCATCAACTCTAAATTCGCAGTTTTATTCATACAAGAGCCACAACTCGATTACCATAATAAACGATAAAAGATGCCAAGAACCTTAAATAAATATCTGTATGAATATACAGCAGTTACTTGAAACATCCACGCGTTTATCCAATTAATTCTACAAGTATATACAATTAAAAAAGGTATCTTTTGAGCAAATATGTAACTAGACATAGGTGAACAGACATTTTCATCGATTTCAAAAATGAATTGATTTTGGTACATCATTTGTAAAAGGCCGGTGATAACATTTCATAAAAACCGAACGGGAACCATTTGCCTAAAGCATGAAGACAGCAGAATAAACCAAAGAGACGGTTTTTCTTAATGTTTTTAATAACTCTTACGAACTAATAGTGAATATGAATGTGGAATCTTTTGATTTTACATTAATTGAATATAAACCAAAATTTGTTATCTTTTCTTACTTAAATCAAAACGTTCCTTGAAAATTACATCATTGGCAATCGATCTGATACTAATCTACAATTGAAGTATTCCCCATTTTTGGCTGTAAGTAAAATAATCACTTTTAAAACTTTTATATAGCAAATTAATTAAAACTTAATAAAGAACTATTACTAATAAATAATTAACGGATATACGAGGGCATATTGAAAAGTAATGCTTCCATGGCTGTAACTTTTTTATTTTTTAACCGATTTTCAAAATTCTTTTTGTATCTGATACTTACATTTGTCCTCTATGTAATACACTATTCACTTTTCGACATGGTCCCCATCCCTTTCCACGCATAGCGCCAACGCGTGACTAGTCGGGTGAACCCGTCGGAGAGGAATTCCGGGGTTGTCGTCGACACGAGGATTGAATGGCAGCTTTGGATCCTCTTCTGCAGCACGATAACGCCCGCCCGAACACAATCGCCACACATCAGAGAAGGTTGCAGCGTCTACAGTTCAAAGATGAAAGACTTTTCACCTTGCGACTTTCACCACTTCCCAAAGAGTAAAGAGCACCTTGTTGGTCCTGGTGTCGACAACAACCCCGGAATTCCTCTCTGACGGGTTCACCCGACTAGTCACGCGTTGGCGCAATGCGTGGAAAGGGATGGGGACTGTGTCGAAAAGTGAATAGTGCATTACATAGAGGACAAATGAGGCGTTGAGCGCAAAAGTGGCCCAAGCCGAAAAAAATATGTTCTGAGAAAATCCACAGAATTCTTCCCTATTATGTATGCAAAATGGAATTTAGCGACCTCTGTTGGTACGCACACCAAACTATGGATGGGCCACAATGGCACTGTAAAAAGCAATCTATCAGCAAGTTATTTCCACATGTTACTCTTTTTCAACATTATTGTTGGTTGGGCCACTATTGCGCTCAACGCCTCAAATGTAAGTATCAGATACAAAAAGAATTTTGAAAATCGGTTAAAAAATAAAGTTACAGCCATGAAGGTATTACTTTTCAATATGCCCTCATATATTTAGAAAAGGACGAGACACAAGAACTCTGGAATACAATAAATAATAGTTATTAATTAAAAATACAAAATGAATAAATATTAAGTTATAGTAAACAAAAATAATTAAAAAATAGCATTTTTTAACCTAAGATGCTTTTAAAGTTATTGAACGCCTGATATTTCATTAAAAAATTATGAATTTGCTATTTATGATTGTTTTTACAGGAAATAAATGCTTCTCTTTCATTCAATACTCATTTTCTCCTTTTAATACCTAATTTCATGACATGAAATAGCACGGTTTAGGAGCACTTTTTTGAAATGGTAAAAGTGCAATGTCTTGGAATTTTTTTTTTTAAATTGAATTATTTTATGTTTTTTAATAGTTGACCTATACAGGATGTTTCAAAAGGTATAACCCAAACTTCACATACAGACAGGAGGCATGAAGGGGAACAGATTCTGTTAATACATGAGGGGTCGGAACCCACCATTGTCAAGTTAATGGGGGAGCAAATGACAAGTGATAAAGCATGCAAATGATGGCACAGCATAAACAGGTTGCAATTATTTTGTAAGGAACACGTGCTTTTGGAGGTTGTGCCCTTGGCTATTCGCAAGCAAATGTGGTTCCAAATGATGGAGCGCCCGCTCATTTTAGCCGTGATGTGCGCAATTATCTTTATGCAACATTACCTTCAGGCAATCACTGCATAGGAAGAGGTGAACCTGTGGCAAGGCCTCCTAGGTCACCAGATCTCAATCCACTGGATTTCTTTTTTTTGGGGGGGCCACATGAAATCAGTAGTGTTTCACCTGTGACAAGCAGTGAAGATCTGGCAGCTCGCATCGCAGTTGTTTCAGACGACATCAAAGAAATGCCCGGAATCTTTGGACGCGTATGGGAGTCCATGTTACACCGATACCATGCATGTGAGGCCATGGCTGACTCACATTTTGAGCATCTTTTGTAAAGCTTCAGTGGATTCGCAGTTCTATAATAACGTGTGCATAGTGCATAATTACTCATGTGTTTTCATGTGCACTCTGATTACTGGTCCCCCCCCCCCCCCCTCTAACGTTACCTTGGCAATTGTTGAGTTCCGACCCCTCATGTATGAACAGAATCTGTTCACCTTTGTGTGTGTGAAGTTTGGATTATACCTTATACCTTTTGAAACACCCTGTAAAGTAACTTAACTAGTACGCGTTCCACATTTTTCAATGTTTTTTACCGCGTAATTTCACCTGTACATGAGTCATTCCACGTCAAATCGAACAAAATCGGTTTATAATTGACCTTAGGTCTCCGATTTTTCTCAAACTTTATCAGTGTATTCTAGTGGATAAAGCATACACAGTTTCGTTTGCCAGATAAAAATATATTTTAGTAGTAATTAATTATCAAAGTTATCAAAATTTCGCGCATTTCATCACATAAAAAGAAGCATATCTCTGGTTATATTCGTCGTAGGGAATTGTCGTATAGGTCAAATTGAAGCTAAGATGAATTACTTTTTTCTTTAATTTATTTTATGGACTTCATGAAATAAAACATGAGGGGGGAAATGCATTTTAATTTTATAAAATCATATATTAACCTGAAAATGATGCTCTAAAATAACTAAAAAAAATAGAGTTTAATTCCCTCATATCCATTGCATAACACTATGAAATTACTGGATGGAATTCCAAACGATTTAATCAGTATTAAATTATTTATGAGGTCAGGTGCGCTGCTTTGATGTGTGAGCAGGAGCTGGAATACAATAATGGCTCAGGCGACATCCTTGAAGAGACGATCACGTAATGAGCAGTTAACACTTATAATTAAATTACACCATTACACATTTATTTTCTATACTTCTAAAAGGAATTCCACTTTGAAATTTGGGTGCCATTAGAACAAACATCAAGAAATATGCTAGTATTTTTTAAAGATTTTTAATACGTCGTTTTAACCTAATATTTTGAAAATAATGTTAAAATCATGTTAAATAAATTTTTCTTTAATTTCAATTATATCTGAAAATATATAGTTTAAAAGTCCACATTTTAAGTTTTAAAATGAGCTATGAATGAAACCTGTACGACATACATTTTCAGAGAAACATGTGTTTATAGAATACCTTAACTGGCTAATTTCTGTAAATTTGACTGCGAATATTTTTGCAAGAAATTATTTTAGATGAAAATTAACACCGTGGGGTTATTTATTTGATGTAGGGAATGTATAAAAAAAGTTTGAACATTTTATAAAAATTTAGTGTTTTTAGGTGTTTCATTTCACGTAGAATAACTCACATATCAAAAAGAAAATGGGGGCCTGGTTTTGGTCACTTATCTCTAATTCTAGCATGATTTGAACTGTCAAGCATTAACGAGGAAGTCTGATACATGTAAATCATTTTAGTTAGAAAATACTAGGGAGGATCGCAAACTCACAACGATCTTTTTATGAAATACTATTTTGTTCCGGATGTTCAAAGTTGGCAAATTGATAGTTTGAATCTTTCGCAGCAATAGTTTGATCATGTGTAAAGCCCCAGCGGAAGTACCGATAACAACTTAGTAAAGATATCGCGTTTGCTAGCATGGTCAACTTCTGAAGAACAGCGAGCTGTAGTCCGTTTTTGATGGGCCAAATGAAAAAACTCGAGTGAAATCCACAGAGAAATGTTGGAGGTTTATGGTGCTGATTGTCTGGACCGTAGAAACATTTCCAGGTGGTACAGATTCTTCGAAGAGGGCCGAGAAAAAATTGAGAAATTTGGCTTGGAGATGCTCAAACATCCACCCTACAATCAAGCCTTGCACCATCTGACTGTCACTCTTCGAACCAATGAAAAAAGATTCCTAGAAGGCCAAAGCGTTTGTTCGGATGAATAGGTAAAATCAACCGTGCGCAGATGGCTATACAATCAGAAAATGAAATTTTACGAACGAGGTGCCCTGGTGGGAGAAATGTCGAAAATTAGGTAAAATATGCAGCTTTTTGTACACTGTTTCAGTTTTGCTTGTTATTAAAAAATGTTGCCATAAAAATTTTTTGTGCGTTACTTTTCGATCCTCCCTTGTAACATCATAAAAGATCTTTTAACCTTCTAATATCATAAAAGACGCTTTTAAAATTGAACGCAAACCTGGTGAGGCGCACATAAAACAATGTTGTTCATCACAATTGGTTGGAAGCCAAAAACCATAAGGAGTAATCAAAGAACAGTTTTCGTTGTAATTACGTTCTCTCTCCCAATTGCTAAAGCTACCGAGGATATGTTGTGATCCTACAATCCAATTTTTTACGGTTGCTTTATATTGCATGTCTAAAGGAAAAGGAAGAATGTTACAGTCATCACTTAATAATAATTACAGTCTGTTTTGGCAGGAGATCTTAACATACTCAAATAATAAGTGTTGCAAACGGATGGTGCTGGGAAAGCGCAGGACCGAAATGCCTGGTTGGCAGCTTCATCAATCACGCTCACAAGCTTCATATTCGTAGCAGCACAAGTCAAAAGAGCATCTTCGAAGGACCTCGGAGTGAAACTAAAATATAAGCAACTAAAGTCCATCTTGTCCTTCATTGCACAAAACTGATCCGCTAAGAACAAAGAAATGGTAGAGATTAAAATCGTGCATTATTAAAAATATATATAAAGTAACGAATATAGATATATTAATTACCACACGTGCCGTTTTCATATTTAATCCATTCTTTTTTATCGTTGCACTGGTACTTGGCATGGAATTTTGTTTTCTGCCTGTTACACCAATAAGTGGCAATAGAGCCTATGTAATTTTCCCTTCCTTTCCAAGAAATTTCTGTAACATGCACAGGTAGAGTTGGTGGTTGACCACAATCTAAATATTAAACCCCCCAATAAGAGAAAAAAATTAAGCTAGTCGATGAAAACGTTAAGAATTTAAAATTATTTCCTTAAACAAATTCACTCAATAAGATTAAAATTGTTTATTTATTATTTCATTTCGTGTTCAAAGTCCGTGAGTTCACGCCGTTTATTTATTTATTCTACCAGTGATAACATCCTCACGAAAACTAATGAACGCTTTGTGATTTATGGTTTTAGATGGCTGATGTGCTTTGATGTTAACAACTTACATTGGGGCACCCAATTTATAAGCTTAATTACATAACAAGATTGCTTAAATATTATCCCCAAGCTATTGTAAGATTAATACGTACGGCAGAGTAGTTCAGCGCTTTGTTCAAGAGATGTGGAATCTGTAAACTTCCATTCCTTTTGAATTGAACATATGGCACTCGCTATAGAAAATTTTGTGTCATTCTTGGAGCAAAAATAATGAATAACCGTTCCTTCGTGAAACGATTTCTGATCCCAGTCCCAACCTAAATTAACTTCTGGTTGTGGAGGCTTATGTAGGCATTCTGCAAAGATTGAAATATAGTAATTAAAAACATATACTTGTAATGGTGTTATTGAAAACACTAACTTATCAGGAATGGATGAAGGGGTTTTTAACTTTCATTCCTGAATTCCCTTCATCCATTCCTGAACTAACCAATTAAGATTATAAAAAGATCCACACAGTATGTTAAGGTATAATTTGGTTGGTTTGGTTTGGTTGGTATTAACGTCCCTTTTAACTGCCATGGTCATATCAGGACGGCGTTATAGGGGCCGCAAATTTGAAGTGCGTGATCTCAGGATTTCCCCCTAAAAAATACTCGTCGTCCTCGGCCGGGATCGAACCCACGTACTTGGGCACCAGAGGTGATCACGCAACCACTGAGCCAAAGAGGCCGATGATAAGGTATAAAATGTTTAGCTATTATGAATAGCATACCTCTTAAGATTTTTTTCTAAAATTCTATGCTTAAGAAATAATAAGTAATCAAAGAACAAAATTAGGCATTGGTTACATGTATTTTGTTATATCAATTCTGAATCATCTAAAGAAGAGGAATTCACTGAGAGCCATAAAGTCGAGAGAGAATAAGTGAAGGGGGGAATTCAAAATGTCAAAAAATTAAGAAGAAAAAATAATTAAAAATGTATGTGTTAATTGCTCTTGACAAGTAATATACAATAGTCAAGTGACAACAAAGGGTGACACTCCTTTCATTTACATGGAAGATTCTAGTTCTGTAGAGAGCTTGGAAAAGGCAGAAATATCTGACAACAATTTTTCCGGAACCTATTTCAATAATTTTTGAAATATTTCAATATCCGGCGTGAACCTATTTCAACAATTTTTTTAGAACAGAATTTGAAAGCAGGCATTGGTTTCTTTTCTAAAAATAATTAAAGCCCAGGAAAGAAAATCGGAGGAAATAAACGAAATACAAAAAGCTGTAGAATTTAACTTTTGCTATATAATATTAATTAAAAAATAAATAAAACTCCATTTAATTAAAAGAAAACAAATAAAATAAATAATAGAAACAATGTAAGAAGTCACCCAATTGATAAATGTAAATGTTGAAGGACGAAACACAATTGAAACAAAGATCTTGTGGAGCTTATGTAGATGAAACACAGACGTAATTTATAATATTGAAGGCTTAACTTGGAAAGAGCCACACTTCAATGGCCTAACCTTGATTTTCTTTGTTCGCTACAGTTTGTAATGAAACATCTTTAGATATTTATCACTATTTAAACATTTTAACATTCCATGCGAAATTAAAAGGTTTTTTTATTTTGCTATAATTAATGTTTCCTTTTTCGATTGAAATAAAGCTTTGATAGAATATATTTTAGATGTCACTTATTATCTAAATAAGCATTAGTGCCTAGAACCACATCACAATATTTTTCATTCTACTTAACAAATACAAAAGCAACCTAATAGTCTTACTGCAGTCTTTGGATATTTCTACTTCCCAAGTGTTGGAAAAAGACGATTCAAACTTCCATATTTTAGAGTGAGTTGCAGAAATGCTAACACAGGTGGCTTTTTGAATGACACGTGAAAAATGTAATTGACTACAATGGTAATAGACTTGGGATCCAACATAAGCTTCTCCTGATTCATCAATCATAATTTTGTGCCAGTTAACATAAATGAGAGGATTCGGTGGAGCAGGAATATCTTTAAGGCTGCAAGCTGAAAGAAACCATTAAATTATAAAACGTTTTAATAAAAAATTATAATATTGGGATAATAAATGAGCAATTTAAAAATAATCAAATACAATCGATAGATGTAATTCTTCAGAAGGTTATTTAATGGCATAAGAAATATGGGTATAGTGCTAAGTGATATGATCTTGAATTGACTGAACTCAAGAAAAATTTATTCAAAGATTTTAATATTGCAAAAAAATAGTTATTAAAATTCCTGCATGTATTTACATAGAGTAAAATAATTTTTCCCAGATCAGTATTTATATTTACAGTTTCAACTGCCTGGTTAACTGATAACAGCGTAACATCGCAGCCTGAAGAAAAGTGTCTTTATACATAACGCCGGAAAATCTTCAGTTAATTTTGCAATGGAATTGTCCATCGTTGAGAGTTAATATGAAAATGGTAATACTAAATCCTTAGTGTTTTTAGACTAACTACGGTCTCAATTTCATTAACAGCTTAGTGGTAAATAATTCCGAGTTACTTAAAGATCCCTGCTTTATCCCAAAATTTTTCATCGATTGGTGGTGGAAAATGGGGAAGTGAATTCTGATCACGACATCATGTCAGCCTTTCACGCCCATTTTTCATCCTTTTTCAGTAACCCAATCATTCCATCAGTTGAAACGAAGCAGTGGATTGAGGCGCTAAGACCTTTTTCTGAGGATGCTGACCTGTCTATCTCTCGTCCCTTTTCCGAAGACGAAGTCAAGAAGTTCCTGTCAGCGGACGGCCGTCATCAGTCCAGCCCGGGTATGAACGGCATACCATACTCGTTCTACAATGAGACATGGAATCTTCTTGGCCCTTTCCTGGTGCAAGTGTTTAATTCGATCATTGAAGACCCGTCTTCCATCATATCGGACTTCGCCATGGGGAAAATCATCTTACTCCCCAAAGTGCCGAATCCAGAGCTTGTTACCCAGTGGATGCCAATAACCCTCCTTAACACCGACTACAAGGTCTTCACTGGTGTATTTCAACAGAGACTTAAAGTTTTTGCCGAAGATTTCATCAATCCCGGACAATCCTGCTCTATTCCATCACGCTGGATGTCCGATAATCTAATAACGATTCGGTGTGTGATGGAAGAAGCGTGTGCTCGTCAGCAAACTCTTGCCGTTTTAAGCCTTGACCAGGAAAAGGCTTTCGACAAAGTGAACCATGGGTTTCTCTTTGAAGTGTTTCGACACCTTCGTCTTCGGACTTTTGCCACGATTATTTCCGCACTGTATGTTTCGGCCGCATCATGTGTGGCGATTAATGGTTCCGTATCTGCCACCTTCAATTTGTGTAAAGGTGTCAGGCAGGGGTGCCCTCTTCCCCCCCTGCTACACATCTTCTATTTGGAACCATTATTGCAATACTTAAATCGCCATCAAGATGTTCGAGGATACGATCTGCCAGCTGCATCCATAAACATCAGGACTTTGGCGTATGCAGATGACGTAGTGTTATTTGCGTCCGACTCTTACTCCTTGAGCATCTTTAAAGAAACCTTTGACCGTTTTAGTACTTCGACGGGGAGTTCCATCAACCTCGTCAAGTCTAAAGGTATTGCTATTGGGAACTGGACTGTGGACTATCTCAAAACTTTCCCAATAACATGGTGCGACCGAATTACAGTGTTAGGATATGTCTTTTCTTTTCAACCGACCATGGACTCCATGCACTGGCAACAAGTGGTTGAGAAGTGCATCTCTCGCTTTGATAAAAGTCTTCGTTTTCCAACATCGATGTTTGTCAAGGTGATATTCATCAAGACTCATGTGCTTCCAGTTTTAACATCCAAATGCCTATTCACCTTGCCTTCGTATAATCTCCTCACGAGACTCCGTGGGGCAATTGTGAACTGTGTTTGGGGGACGACTGCTCAGCAACGTCATCCATTAAGAGCAGCGTTCCTCTTTATTCCCTTAGTGATAGGGGGGTTGGGTTTACCCGACATTAAACGGTATCTCATTGCGGCCAGGCTGGCTGCCTTGATTCGGGTATTCCTTAGCCCTCCCCCTTTATGGGTGAACTTCTTTTTCTTACATCTAAGGTTTTTCTTCAAGGTGAATAGGCTTCCATTATCTCCCTCGTTGCCAGTAGTAACGTATCAACACCAACCGGACATTTACAAAGCCTTCAACCTGGACTTTGAATTAGTATTACCGACGCTTCGGCTCGCATGGTTCTTTCAGCAGACTGACCCTGGTGAATCGACTGACATCGTTCGACTTCTTCCCGATCGCCCGTGGGCAGCTGTCATGAAGCTTTTAAAATCGGATCTTTTGCTTTTGAGAAAACATTGTTTAACTATCAATGGCGGCTGCTGCATCACGTGTTTTATTCCCTTCAACGTCTGTTTCAGTGGAAGGTGATCAGGTCTTCTGGATGCTCCGTGTGCGGCGTAGCCGAGACCATTAGTCATATTTTATACGAGTGCCCGTTTGCTATGTCGATCTGGGATCGTTTGAGGCAGCATTATGGGCTGGTACAGTCATCAAAGGGAAATAATCCACACTTGAATTTTACTCTACGTTTTACCGTTTCAATATTAATTTATTTTTAATAATTTAATATTACATTTAGAGTTAACATTATTAAGATTATTAAATTTAAATAATAATTATTATTATTATTATTATTAAAAAAGCTATTAAAACAACACATTAGCATGAAATGTAATATTAAGCATTAAACTCGTGTAGATTATTTCCTTTGGTTGACTGTACATTTCTCATATCAGTCTGTGCGCTTCCTCTTAAACGATTCTACTGGCGAGGTATTAAAACCGGACCTAGCCGTTGCGATCGCCTTCATAAATAAAGAACTCTGGATGGCCCGTTGGAGTCGATCGCAGAGCCGTCCTCTATCACCCTCGATTGTATGGAGGAAAGTGGCCACTCAGCTTCGATCCTTTCTCCTCCTCGAATGCTCGCGGCTAGGTTCGTTTACGTTAAAGAAACGCTACACAACATCCAAGTGTTTATGTGAGGTCATCCAGACCTTCCTTTTTACCTTTCCGATGGCTCTCTGATACCTCGTCAGTGGTGAACGGGCCTCGTTTTTGAGGCGTTTGGATAAGACACACAGCCCCTTATGGGCTGCCCGCCTCTTACCGCATGTGCGCCTGGACGCCTAGATTTATAAGACCTCATGATTAGGCGTTCGCTGAGGCAACACCATCAGCCTCAGCTCCAACAGCGGAAGACCAACAGGACCAACCCATGGACACGGATCTGGACGAAGGACGGCGAACATAGACTGAGGCCATAAAAGTATACGAGAATTTCTGAGTCCATTAATAGTATATCTATTCGTAGCCATAAGCGTCCCGTGAAGGATAGTTCCCCAGCCTAGCCGAGGGTGAAAGAAGGTCCAGTTGTACGCAATCCAGCATCGTCCTTCGAGAGCGAAAGAACGAGAAGGCGTCAGCTGTCAGCCCGCCCCAGATGCCGGAGTAACCGATTTCGTACGCCGTACGAAGAGGTATTCCATCCCAAGAAAAGGTCGTCTCGCCCGACCGTCAAATTGGATGACAGCCGTCGAGGTGTCCCGAGGTTGAAGGAGGACAGCGCTTCCCGAGCCAAGTCTGAAGCTAGATGTCCGATGTCCGACGTCCGCCTACCTCAAGCCCTACACCCATTCGACCCGATTGTCATCCGCCCCTGAGACGTCTGAATATTTGGGCGAAAAAGGAGAGGCCCTTGTAGACCCATCGGGCCACATAGCCGTCAGCGATGAGGATGTGCGCTCCCCGACGCACGCCGTGCCTACTCCGTTGAGCCATGACCCAGACATTACACTACGCCTCCAAACCGAACACGAATTTCTCCCGTGGAACTTGAAGACAGTGGAAGCGATTCTCCCCATTCCTAATTTAGCCGGCATTAACGTTGGGCGCCCACGCGATTGTCCGCGCTTGGACTTAGGAGCAACTTCCTCTGGTAATAACGGTATCCACTTAAGAGTTGTAGCCTGTAGTGTTGTAATTTCATTTGATAGAAATTCTTACCTGTCTCGCCATATATTTAACCCATTGCTCTATTTTACACAGTCACTCCTCCACGGTCGATTACCCTGAGTGGTTGCCGCTGTCTGAGTTTGCGGTACCCAGCGTGACCCAGTTCCTGCCCAAGTTGACAGCATCGTTATTTCCAAGTCGTCACCGATCTCGTCCCGGATGTACAGGAAACTCCGAGGAGTCGAACCGTTTATCCCTCAACGTCTGCTGCAATCAACTTGGACTGATAGTCACAAAATCTACCTTCATTTATTGACATTATATGTTCGGCAAGCAGCTGCCTTTGTGTATCATAATCATTATATTTGATTAAATTTACTTTAATTATTCACCACCTCTTCCCGCTCTGTTCTTTCATAAAAATCCTTGACAATCATTCACGTGGCTATATCTTTTTGATTCGCTCCTTATTAGGGAATGCGTGTTTTCGCTGAATCTATCCGTGACTCGACGTTCATTAACTCCTAGATAAAACTTTTACCAATCGGGGCATGATCGCTTGTACATTCCACTTTTTCCACTTAATAAAACATACACATGGATTCGGCAAGATCGGAGAAATTATGGAAGTCATCAATTAATCCAAAGATGTCAAGAAATATGGACTTATGGAAAATATTGCTATCTATAAACAAAAGCGAAAGATTGTAATTTATTGAATAATGAAACTAATTTTGACCGTCATCGATGGCATCGATGTAGCTCTTGATGTTATAAAAGATAATCTGTAATCTTTAACCAATCAGTTCTGGTATTATATTGTTGACTTTCTCTCCTTTTCATTCCTCTGTTAAGCCAATCAGAAGCTCTATCTCAGCCGCCACGCCATTTCAAGATAGGATTCTTTCAAATAAATCATCGTTATTCGTAAATCTCTTCGAAGAAGCGATTACGAAAACACTTTTTTTTTTAAAGGAAACTTTGCATTTTGTAAATTATTGAGTGACTTTGTGTATCTGGCTTCTGATTGACCACCGCTTCTTATTATGTACTTCCTGTGTTTTAGTATTGCTCCTATTCATTAGCTCCGACGAAAAAGTGAATTCGAAACGCGTCAGCTACACAGGCAAAGTATTGATTTATTACAGTCCTTTGTATTTATTTAAACTGACACCAATACAAAGCCCACCCTTATGGGTGTTTTTTTATCTAATAAATAAATAAATAAATAAATAAATAAATAAATCTGAAATAGCATTGAAGTGGCACTTACTGCATGAAAATGTTTCTTTTAGTTCCCACTGAAGCTCCTGATTACATACATACACATGGTGTAGACCCTCGGCGAGATTTGTGCTGCACATATAATGTATAATGGAACCAACTTTAAATGAATTATGAATAAATATTCCACCTGATTTCCCAGGAGGTTCTCCGTGACACTCTTGAAAGAAAATTAAGCGAGATAAAAATATTTTAGATAAATTATACATGAGAAAGGCATACATTATACTTGTAACAGGGAACTTAAAGTTAAATAAAATTAAGGTAATATAGGGCAAGTATCAAATGAAAATACATAAACTTCCAATTTATAAACTTCTGATGCAGGTCTTCACTATCTTAGTCGGAGGGTATATATACTAGTTTTAGAATTAAAAAGTAACTTATAATTATTTCGGAACAAAACTTTTACTTTTACGTAGATAAGTCATGCCATTTTTCTACATGGTCATCTTGAACATTTATGCGCTTTTATCATAACAGTGCGCGGCAAGTTTTTGGATTTCTCTTCATAAATCTTTGCTACCAGTCCATTTAGAAACAGTGACTGCATCTTTCAGTTGTATCTCACTCGTTTAGTGAAAAAGGTGGAAATCCTGATCTAGACGTAATGTACAATCTTGTACAATTTACATATTACAAAATTGTACACCCTTGATGATGGTCATTATTCTATATCACGACGCCTCTAATTTCTGCTATTTCTATTCTTTTCATAATCCCCTTCAAAACTATGAGAAGAATTAGTTGTTTTACTAATCCAGTAAGGAACAAATGCCTATATCAAATACATTAAGCATATTAACAATATTGATTTACGGAACAGCATGCATACAGTAATCAGAATACATAAGATTGATGATTGCTAAATATTCCAGTTGTTTTAATATAAATACATATATACATATAATATACCATTATTATTAAACTTGTGAGTGATAGAGGGGACATTAAACTTATTTATTTGTCCTATTAGTGCCTTTATCCATTTACTCAATCTTGCCGTCATCTTTACAGCCATCTGGGATTTTCTAATACTGGCTTCTTTCTATTCTGGTCAGCCATCCCAATGTTCTCATCCTTACCATTCAGTGCATAATCTGTCATGTCAGACCAATCACTGACATTGTGGAAGTTCTTTTGACTTGCAAATAAATCGTTATTTTAAAGAGTGACAGAGATAAATGACAGCTATACAATCAACCGTCAAAATTGTCAGATGACCCAAAATGTCTCTAATTTAGTAACACTATGCAAAGGCATTAATATAAGAGCTTCTATTGGTCATCAGGTTATACATGCATTGATATCTAAATGATTGTATATACTTAATTTATCCGCAATTAAAGATGACTTCATTTCTTATTAACTTCAAATTTGTAAGGTAATGCATTAATAACAGTAAGGAGTAAAGAGCCACTTCTGGACCACTTCTGGGAGATGCACTTTCAAAAACCCCATCAAAAACACCAACAATCTCGCAAAAATACCTCAAAAAAATAAGAAAAAAGTTCTAAAATTTTAAATCTCCCCAAAATTCCTCAAATTACTGGCCACCTCAATTTGGAAGGTACATTTTCAGACAAAACACCAAAAATCACTTGATTTCGTTCGTTGAGGAAATCGATGCCGAAGATTATTAGGGGCCAATTGAAGTTATATAAAAATGTGAAAATTGTTTTGTAATTAAAAAAAAAATGCTTTTCACTTATTTGCATTCACTTAAAAATTTCTGGCGCACTCCAGTTTGGGTGATTCATTTTTAACAAAAAAAAACAAAACCAAAAAACAAAACCACCCAAAACCACATCCAACCCCCTCAGAGAGAGCAAAAAAATCCTAAGCGGTGATTCCTACGTGGGACTCAGGATGATTAGGATCGGGATGAAGTAGAAACTACTGATAATAAGATTAAGTCAATATCCTGAAAAGTGTGTACGAAAATGGCAAGATAAACTTTACGTGGCGGGTTTATGAGAAGCAATGGTCAATTGGTCTTTGTATACGAGCAATTAATCCTTGTATGGAAGAATTACGAAAGGGTGCATGTCAGTCGATAAGCCCAAGAATTCTAGGAAGTGTTATCAAAAAGAAATATATATGTGTAAACAAGCAGTAAACAAGAAATTAATCCTCCCGAAGGAGATATAGAAAAATAGCGGAAACCCTGAGTTCATCTATTGTTACTCCTTCATCTGCACTTTTTAACCTCCCCTATTTTTTAACCAAAAATTTATTTTCTCGAACGTAGTATTTAGAAAATATAAAAGAACCCTATCTTCTTTCCTTTCTCATCATTTTCGTTCGAATATGTTGCCATAGTTCTAAAGACCATGTGAGTGCTACCCCCACAACTCCGAGCCCTCTGGGACAATTTGGCCCACAGTAATGTAGATTTTTCCTAGAGGAATCTGCATATCGAATTTCATTCCTTTAAATACCACATAGACCACTTGGTCCTCTCTACCTCCCCAACCCCGTAATTCCAAACCCAGTGGGCCAATCATAACCAAACTAAATAGTGAAAGTGGGCATGCCCATAGTAAGGTACATTCAGAATTTCAACCTTCTACCTCAAAAATACAGAAATTATGAAGGGGACGGACGGACATTGTGAAACCAATAAGTAGCTCCATTCTTCCGCTACTTAATAAATAAACAAGAACTTTTTTAACAAAACTGAACCGACTTCATGGGTCAAAAACTTTTCCAGAAAAATATTCAGTCGAACAGCGAAGACCCCATCCATATATATGGATCAAACAGAGAACCTCCTTTTTTGAAGTCGGTAAAAATAAAATTATGGTCTCTTGTGTTTACATATTTTCTTAGTAATTTTGAGGATTTCCCACAGTGCAGTCATGCTGTGTTCTTATTTCAGATGCTTTTAAGATAATTTGGGACTAAAATGAATGTACTGATTCTTATTACTGTGTAAATTTTTATAAAAATGACAGATTTTCTGACAAAATCAAATTCTAGTTAAGGTGATGCAAAGTGTAATTCAGTTTTTTGGCTTATTTTGAGCTGTTTTTGATGTCAGCTGTTTTTGAACTTAAAATACTTGCCCCACTTTAAGTGGTCTAGAAATTTTGTGAGACTGTGTAAGTTTGGTTATTTTGTTAAAATTTAGCCGATTTCTGAGTGAATTTGCTTGCTTTTAAGGTCTTTGAAAATAAGCCAATTAGGTGATTTTTGGAAGATCAGTTTTTTTTATGTTTTTATTTGATTTTTAAGGATCGTATATTCCATAATGATCTGTTTTTCTTTAAAATTTCTTCCTTCCCCCACTTGAAGTGGTCTAGAAATTTTGGAGGTTTTGAAAATTTGAGTTATTTTGAGGTGAATTTGGGTGTTTTTGCTGATTTTTAGATTTTAGAAACATTGTTAATTGAGTAGATTTTTTGGGAGATTTAAAAATATGAAGGTTTCGCTGTTCTGAGGGGGTTGGGTGTGGTTTTGGGGGTTTTTTTTTTGTTTGTTGAAAATGCTTCTCCCAAACTGGGGTGCGCCAGAAATTTTGGGCGATTTTTGGAGATTTAAAATTTTAGAATTTTTTCTTGTTTTTGAGGTGTTTTAGTGTGACTTTTGGTGTTTTTGAGGTTTTGATGGTTCTTTTGTTGAAAATGCATCTCCCACACGAAGTGGTTCAGAAGTGGCATTTTACTCCTTACTAATAATAATAATATGTCCTGGAAATTCATTACTAATAATCTTAAGTGATAATACAAAAATTCATTACCACATTTTTTTCTTTCAAATTTCTCCCATTGAAGTGATACATTACATTTGTAAATGAATTCAACAACATCAGGCAAGCATTCATACACGGCTTCAGAACCAACAAATTTTATTCCACTCCATTTCCGTACATACGGAGGCTTAGCTTCAGGAGGGTCACTTACGCATACTGCCAGTGAAATAAAATGTAAAAAAAAAATAACAAATATATAAACAAACATACAGATATTAAATTAAAATAAAACATAAATATATATTTAATTTAATAAAGTATCTTCAAAGTATAAATCATTCTTATGTTTAAAAAATTAATTTTTTTCCAATGGCCAAAAATTCACCGAGAAACACCACAAGAATGCAATAATTACTAACTCTGGCCGCCTTATGGGGCTACAGTGC
>JAHWFO010011830.1:89120-103972 GCA_023313115.1 Rhysida immarginata | reverse complement strand
ACTGTTAATGCGATAGATATGGTCCCATGTCATATATACGTTACTTATCCCTGGTTGTGGTGGTGGCATTGAACATACTTGAAACGAGAAACAAAATAAATAATATAAGAAATTTATGACTTTCACAAAATAAATAAATTAAAAAAACATGAGAATTTGCACAAATAAAGTTATTGTTGATTTACTCTGTTATTAAAATATTTATCTAAACTTTTAACAATTAAATTTTATCAGTAAGAATGGTGATATTTACAAAGCCCGTGTTTTTCAAATTGGATTATGAACTACGTTTTTTCAAAACCAGATCACCGGATATTTGGAGAGGTTAAGTTTGCGTGATAGAGCATATGAAAAACCTTCCATTCCATCTTCTGATTTCTCTGTTTAAATCAGCTCCTGAATTGTATTCACTGTATTTAATATTGTAGGGTCACTTATGAAAACTTTGCGTTTACGAAGAACTGTATATAATACAATACAAACACAGTCTCTTTGTAGTTATGAAGAATCAAAAGTGTTTCTCGTAACTCGTCTGAATTAAGCAGTGCATGATATCACTTCATTAAAAGGCATCTTAACAGTTAGGGTTGCAGCAATGAATTTTAACCCGGTGGGAATATACACTGCTTTGCAATGAAATTGCCCCACCCACAAGAAGTTATCCGAATGAGCCAAAGTAGGTATACAGCCAAAGATACATCTAAACACACACCTTTATTACGTCGTGGAGCTAAGACGTGCACTCGTTTATACAGAGTGTCCCAACGGAAGGCGGCATCAGTAGGTTGCGGCACCACCTCTAGCGGTGATCCAATGTTCCAGCCGCATGTGTAGATGATCGTACAGGTGGCGAATGTCATCTTGGGGTACGTCTGCCTAGGCCTGGTAAACCTGCTGTGTCAGGTCATGGAGATTGCGGGGTGATTGTAAACGACGTCCCACCATGTCCCACACGTGCTCAATTGGAGTTAGGTCTGGGGACCTCGCGGGCCACGGCAGGCAGTTGACATCATGCAGACATGCCATGCTCATGTTTGCCGTATGGGGTCTGGCGTTATCCTGCTGAAAGACTGCGCCGGGTATGGTGTGCAGAAAAGGCAGTAATACGGGCTGCAGAATCTCTGTGACGTACCGTGCTGCTGTCAGGGTGCCTTGGATGGTGACTAAAGGCGTTTTGGTATAGTAGCCGATGGCACCCCAGACCATGATCCTGGGTGTTGATCCACGATGGCGATATCGGATGCATTTTTCATTGCACGTTCCAATGGTCTGCGCCACACCCGTCCGCGTCTGTCGTCGCTGTCCAAACAAAAGCGGGATTCGTCGCTGAAGACCACCGGGCACCATTCCATTCGCCAGCCCGCTCATTCACGACACCATTGCAGTCGTATCGCGCGGTGGTCAGGTGTCAAAGGTAGACACAACAATGGACGCCTGGCAGACATTGTCGCGGCGTGTAACCGGCGTGCTATTGTCACTCTTGACACTGTAGCAGTACCGGGAATACTGATGTTGTCGCGCAGTTGCCGCAGGGTGATGGTTCTGTCCGCTAGCGCTGTTCGCAGTATCCGCCTATCGGTACGAGCTGACGTGCTTCTTCGGGCTTTAGTGTCTGATCTTCTGGCATCTCTAACATCGGCCTACCGTCTGTGCGTCCCGCGACACATGGACAACAATCCGTCTGGTTGACCATCCAGCCTCGGAGAGGACAATAATCCGACCTCGCTCAAAATCTGTTAATTGCGTGAAAGGTTGTCGTTGTCGTCGTCGCGGCATTGAGACCGTTGTGTGGTACTGCACGTTCACGAGGCAGTTGCTTCCTCCCTACTGCATGGAACGTCTCGCACAGGTGTCAACTGATGAGCCTATACAGGCACCCGGACACTCTGTATCAACCCAAATGGTCATGTCCCGTGAGCATGCATCTAATCGTTTACTAGTCGGAGGTAGACGAACCCCCCCCCCCACTAAATATGGATAAGGTCGGATAACTCTTTGTTGGTGGGGCAATTTCATTGCAAAGTAGTGTACTACACTGAGATGCTGGTGAGGTCCAGTGAACCCCATGTGTATTCTTTAAAGAAAACTTCTATTAAACAGTTTTACACTGCTCAAGTTTTAATGAAAACATTTTGTACACAACAATTTAGCATGTTCCTGAAGACAAATATTCTTCTTATATATGGCACAGCAATATTTTGATTTTCTGTTTCGTTTCCTTGGCCACAGTGCATATCTCCCCGTTACCACCATCTTTAGTCCAATGCCAGCTGCTTCAAGTGGCGCAGTTTGGAATGTTCTTACCAGCGCTTGTAGTTCACTGGGCAGATAGTTCAGTTCTCTTTGGGAAATGTGATCCTGAACCATGCTCCTTACCACTGCGTCCCAGACTTCTCGAATGAGATCTAGACTATTTGTTTGTTTACGAACGTCTCTCTCTGGTACCTGCGCCATCTAATCTAAGGTACGCTGTGATGAACAGGAATCTGTCAACACTCACCG
Organism: Rhysida immarginata; assembly: GCA_023313115.1. Classification (NCBI taxonomy): domain Eukaryota; kingdom Metazoa; phylum Arthropoda; class Chilopoda; order Scolopendromorpha; family Scolopendridae; genus Rhysida; species Rhysida immarginata. The sequence continues at coordinate 101,470 of JAHWFO010011830.1, read as the reverse complement.
TGGCTCTAAAAATGTCCCTTCCAGTGCCATCCGATGCAAAAAGTCCTGTAACATCTTCATTTCCGGATTTAGACACTCCAGACAAATACAATAGGGCAATAGCAACTCTCACTCCATTCATGTCCAGGTTCTTCGTGTAGGCAGGATAAGATTGTTTGCGTTTGTCTCTCGCCACTTTGATTTTTTCATTTGTGTGCAGAAAAATTGAGTCTAACATGGTTGGAGTGAAAAACAATTCCAGAAAGCGAGAGGATGTTGGTCAACTGGAATGTAGTTGGCAGCACCCTATATACCTGTTCCTGCTTGTACAATGTTGTGCCTTTGTCAAATAAATTTGAGGCGAGAAGAAGAAGCCAGAAGAAGTCAGAAGATGTTAGAAAAGATAAAATTAAAGATCAAGCAGCTTCTTCTCAATCGCCCTCCCCCGCCGCTGAGAATAGCACAATCGAAATCCCATTGGAGAAAAATAAGATGAAGCAACCAATGAGAAAAAAGAAAAGTCGGCGAGCGAAACTCGGAGCGTCGTCGAGAGAAAGAGAGGGAGAAAAAGGGAGAAACGATAGAAAGAAAAATAACTCCGAAAACACTATTCCACATAATAAATTTTAATGACTCAGAAGTACATTTATTATGTGGAATAGTGTTTTCGGAGTTATTTTTCTTTCTATAGTTGTGTCCACAGTTTTTGGCTTGATTCCATTGTATCGGGAGAAGCGATATCGTAACGAAAGAAGAAGGTCGGAAAAATGAAGGCGTCCGAATGCAATATCAAGAGAGCGTGACCAGGGCTCGCAAACGGGCAAGTGCGGACAACGTCTCTCCCGCTTCAGCTCGCATAAACCACGGGGAAAACGCCACTGCCAAGCCGTACGCATGCACCTTGGACGAGGAAGAGTCTGACATTACGGCAGCCACATCATTCACTGACCAGACGTCAGGAAACGACGCATCACCCCCACTGAGCGCCTCAGCCAGCCCGACAGCGGACGACTACGGCCTTGCAAGCATGAGCCGCGCAGAGATTTCTTGCCGCGAGCCGCGCTTGGCTTTACTGTCGCCAAATAGGGCATTGGGCAACGCTCCTCGAAACCCGACAGGGTCGCCGTCTACTGGTACAGCGGTGACAAACCTACGAGGACATCGCCGACATTGGTCCTTGAGACCCGCATACCGATTCAGTCATTCACCCCATTGGACTTTACAAGAACTTGTGAATTTTGGATCAACTATGTATACCTTTTCGAATTAATTTAAAAATTACTTGTGATGATCCATTATTTTATCCACGAGTAAATTAAACTTTGATTCAAATCTTAGAATTTTGTCGTCGTCCTCCTTTCTCTATACACGACCTCTTGATGATCATAAGTGAATCAAGTTAATGCATTCTTAATTAATTAAAAGTTGTGATAATCTTACAAGATACTAATAAAAAAAAAATTAATAAAAAAAGAATTAATAACATTAAAAGAAATTCGATTCTTTGTTAATACAGAACTACTAAAAATACTTTCCATCAATAAAACATTTGTTATCAGTTTTTTCTATGCGCCACTTTTCTAGCTACACTTGCCTATAAATTTATCCTATGAATACAATGATCTAGAAACAGTGTCAAACTTTGCAAGTTCCATATCATAAATAAACTTGATGGTAACTTGGACGAAGTGTAAGGGAAGCTTTTACCACAGAATAAGGAAAGACAGAAGCGACACTCCCGTCAATTCCTGTGCACGAAAATCATGCAGCGCTCGCAGTGCCAGTAGCGGCGTGGCTGTATAAACACTAAAGCGCGAAGCGACGCGGCATCGCATCCATGTCAACGAAAGGTTGGAAAATCGGCCTCGGTGGCTCAGCAGGTTGCGTGATCGCCTCTGATGCCCGAGTACGCGGGTTCGATCCCGGCCGAGGACGACGAGGATTTTTCAGGGGTAAATCCTGAGATCACGCACTTCCTTCGGAAGGGAAGTAAAGCCGTTGGTCCCGTGTAGTCGTTTGCCGGCTGCACGTTAAAGAACCCTTGCGAGGCAAAATTTGCGGCCCCTATAACGCCGTCCTGAAATGGCCATAGCAGTTGAAAAGGACGTTAATACCAAACAAACCAAACCAAAGGTTGGAAACGATTCGGTTAAGGACTGAAAAAAGGTAACAAAGAGGGTTTTGTATGTCGTATAATATACAAAACACATAATTCTTGTAATAAAATGTATGTTTTTTATTTATAATGTTTTCTTAATGTTTAATATTAACACTTTAAAGCTACACTAAAGCAACACAGAATGCTCGCTGGCCTTGCGCGATAACGGAGAAATGCTGAAACCTAAAAAAATTAAAAGAACGGATATTAATCCTGCGTTCACACCGACGACTTTGTTTTCTACATCAAATTACATTAAATCATTTCTTCGAGTTTTAATAGTCCAAATTTTACATCTGAAAATGTACTTGTTTCATGAGATTTAATTAATTTTAATATGGCAATCAAATAAAGTAACAAACATAACATTTAATTTAGGCAAGAAATTGTAATCTATTATTTACATGTACTGATACATTTCTTGGAAATAAGTTTTTTATGAATAACTTTCTGTCTACATATTTTTGTATGGAAGTTTTAAATTTTAATTCAATATATATAGACAGTTTTGCAAACAAAACATTCAAAAATAATCTTATGTATGCACATTTTATATATTTTAATTATATGAAATCTAAGCACAGAATAAAGAAAATACATAAACTCTACGTAATTGTTGACATGAGTTAATGTTATATCACCTGCTCTCATCCTTGGGAAATCTGAAAAATGATATTTGTTCATTATTCCCACGATTATTACCGCATCCAATTACAGAGCAGTAATTACCTTTAGAGATACGCATATTTTTACTAATTCGTGAGTGAAAGTTTTCAGTATTTTATTAATTTGCGCCAAAAATTAAAAATGTAACGGGTGGTTTTCCTATCGCACCATAGAGAAATGCTGCGATCGTATCGTCTGCTAGTTAGTGTTACAGCCACGCCGCTAGAGTGCACTCGCGCATGTCTGCCTCAGGAAATGAAGGGAGTGTCGCTTCTGCCTTTCCTTATTCTGTGCTTTTACTTTAGAAAAACATATTTTCAATCATACGAGATTATTGAATTATTTTTTCCCCTTTGCATTAAATTGTAGATGGAGAAAATGTCTGTTTCTTAACAAAGCCATATTAAATATCATTTATAATTGACTGATAAATAAAATCCATGCACAAATCACTTGATTAGATTTAATGAAATACGAAGGGCGACTGAAAATTTATGCACAATCGCACGTAACGCAAGAACAGAACACACCACAGAACTGCGTATGCTGCGTTGATTTCCGTTCATTCGTTCTTTGTCAGTTAACATGGCATTGAACATGATTGCTATGTCAACGCATTTAAGACAATGCGCAGTGACAGAATTTTTAACCGCGAAAAAAAGTGGATCTTAGTGAAAATTTCATCATTTACCAAATTTCATCATTTACCTGGTAAAATTGTCTTGAGGCCTGGATCAAGGAAAGATCACTGGAATTCTTCATTGACAGGATGAAGAAACTTGTTTGGGGGAAATTTGTAGATATAAATAGCGACTATGTTGAAAGTAAACGTAAGTTCTTGTAGTTAATAAAATGAACTTCAATAACTTACTCGTTTCATTTGAATATCTCTTTTCATTTGCGAGTTATGAGCGACCGTGCATTACTTTCAGCCGACCCTCAATGTTTCATTTATAAAACTTATAAGAGATTTTAAGATGGGTTCTTATTGAAATATAATGTTATTATATTAAAAATGTAATAGAAAATATGAGCATACAGCAAACTTTATTAGGATTGTAATCCCACGTTTTATTTGTAGTGCATTTCAGGAATGAGATATAATTTTCACGTCCCTTCGTTCGACATGCAATACGATGAACAGCGCCAACAATCAAAGCGTTTCCATTACGTTTTGTATTTACTACTATCACTTGTGGTGGAGGCAAATTTGGGTAAGCTGGACATTCTGTCAAAAAAATTAATAATAATTAAAAAAGGTAAAAATAAAACTATATTAAAACTATTTTAATAAGATTTGGAAATGAACAGGATTTTAAAATCTTAAATGAAATAATTTGTCTTGAATCATTCCATATCTTTAGAAAAGCTGAGGCATGATTAAAACAACAAGCAGATTCAAGTGGATATAATACTAATTTATGTGAGCACACTTTCATTCATAGATATAAGTATATCGTGTAGCCTAAGTCCCTTCGGGTACCTCATGGAGGAGACACGAGAGACACGAAACTGACGTCTTTCTCGCTGGCTTCGCTCACGGACCGAGTCACGAAAACGGAAGGCGGGGGGCGGGGGGGGGGGGGATGCTGCCATATCAATCAAGAGAGTAGTAAATATCCAACATTTACGTGTCGATAGTAACAACTACATCCGTTATTCTTTGACGAATCTGTAGTAAGTCTTTTGGTAAATGAGGCACGTAAATCTTATCTTGTACATAAACCCAAAGGAAATAAACTGGAATGGCCCAGGCGAATCATTTTGACAAGACCCTACTGTTTGGGGAAGAGACTTAACAATGACTTATCACAGCCAAACAGTTTCTATACAAAAAATACGAGGGGCGTTCAAGTTCGACCTGGACTTCATTTTTTATAAAATTAGGAAATTACAACAAAACACACACACATACAAACACGAGTTATTTCTCAAAGAACTCTCCTTGCTTCTCTACACAATTTTTTCCAGCGTTCTGAGAGCATCTGGATACCGGTTCTGTAGAAATATTCAGGATGATGTCGAAACCACGTCAGGAGGGCCTTTTTCACTTCCTCTTTGGAGCTGATGCTCTGTCCTCCCAAGAACTCTTTCAATGGTCCAAAAAGGTGATAGTCGCAAGGGGAGAGATCTGCGCTGTATGGAGGATGTGGTAATATGTCCCAATTGAGTTCCGTCAGTGAGGAGTCCTGGTCACTTTTTGAAGTGAAAACTTCTATAGGCGCACCGCATACAAAATTTTGCTGGAGAGTGAAAGTGTCTGATCCGTCACGCTAAAACGTTTTCCGGTAAAACTCGGGAAAACTCGGATTTCTTTATTTTAGTTGTAGGAAGTTTATTAATTATTAAGATAACTTGAAAACGAATTAACTTTACCACACTCTGTTTTCATCAATCCATTAATATGGGACAGAGCACAAACAGGATCGAACGTGAGATACCATGAATAGGTACGCACTCTAATGGCACGTGCTCTAATGGTACAATTATGATACAACCTTAAAAATTTCCTATAACTAGATATGGCAGGTAGTATATCAAACAATTCGTCACGGCGTGTCATAAGAGTAACTAGTGATAGCAGATATTGGTCTAGTGACACGTGTACGTGTAAAGATCTCATAAATGAATATAACGCGTGAATAATGATATTGAGAATTGTTTAGTAGCACGTGCCCTAATGTATCCTGTGGTACTGTTGTTACTTTTAATGCGTAGATATGGCATGTAATATATCAAACAGCTCATAACAACGTGTCATGACTGAATATAACGAGTAAATAATGATACTGGAATTGGTTTAGTAGCACGTGCCCTAATATTACCATATGGCACCATACGTTACTGTTGTAATTTTTAATGATAAGATATGGCATGTAATATATCAAACAACTCGTAACAACATGTCACGAGTGTATACAACGAGTACATAATGATAGCGGGAATTGGTTAGGTTAGGTGCGAGAAGAGGTTTGTTGTGGCATCGTGACAATGCTCCAGCACATGCCGCCGTTAAGGCAACTAAGTTTTTCTTTGAAAATCAGATCAATATGTTGATGCACCCCTCTTATTCTCCAGACATGGCACATTGCGACTTCTTTTTGTTCCCCACAACCAAAACGAAGCTCAGGGGGATGACGTTCAAGCAACGTACAACTATTACATTTTGGAGGTAAGTGCTGGAGAAAAATGCATGCCCGGCTGGTTCAAGAAGATGAAATTTTGTATAGAAGCCGAGGGAGAGTACTTCAAAAAGGGCTAAAAAATGGTCTTCATAAGATGCGTGCAGCGTTCCCTGGTTAAAAACTTTTAAGAGTGTCCCTCGTACGATAAATAACTGTTGTCAGCTTATTTTTAAATTTGTCCATCTATTTTCTAAATATTAACGATAGTACGATATGAACTGTGAAAAAGTCGTGTAAAATTGAAGAAAAAACCCAAATAATTTAGAAAACATTTTGGTGTGAACAGACTATAGAATCAAATTATTTATGTAAATTTCCAGTTTATATGTTAAAATGTCCCTATGTTTTGAGAAATTAAAAACTCGTCTACAAAAATGCATAATCATTCATTGCAAAAGTCTTAACATTTAAGGATTAAATTATTTGAATCATAGAACAGTAGCTTTATAACCACTCTTAAATATAATAATAAATACGCAATCTAAATTATTTGATTCTATATGAGCAAATTACATTTAAATACAAAAGATAATCTTTATCAGTATTATTGACGGACTCAAGATAACATTTAATTTATAACACGGTGTTTTAATTAAAAGACCTTGATTATACAGACCTCGTACTCTGTCCAACGAAAATTTCATTCAGCGTGTCCAATTAAATTTCCAATTTCAAATTTTCGTTGAACAGAGTAGAGTAAAACAGAAATAAATGAAAGGGAAAAACTAGAAACAACATCTGTCTAGATATTTCTTTAATTTTTTTTCAAATTTTTCAATATTAGTTCTTTTTTATGCATTTATACAGTTAGCCCCTTTCAATATTTCAATATTCATTGGTCTAGATGTTCTCTTTTCTCTTAATTTTTATTTATTTATGCTTCACTGATTAAAATATTACCTTGAACATTCAATATTACTGATTCATCTATAATTTAATATATAACATGAAATATTACTTCTCTGTTTTTATTTGTGTTATTTTCTAATATATGAGAAAACTTACCACAGGAACCTCTGTAAAATGTAGTCCATTGTAGGTCTTGAGTACAATTCAGTTTTTTACGGATACCTACTGTAATATTATCTACGATGCACTCAATGGTCACAATTGTTCCAATTTTCTTTGATGGAGTTAATCCATCATATACGTATTTTAGAGGTGCTTTGACAGGTTCAAGTCGTGGACACTCTATTAATAAACAGTGATTAAAAATTAATCAAATATGTATTAGATATTCGAATAAGCGTTAATCTTCTTTCAAGATTCAAACAGATTATAAAAATAGAACACCCAATCTTTTTATTAACACGACGCAATTTTCACGTATGAGGGGCATTCAAATTTGATCTGGACTTTATTTTTTGTAAATTTCATTGTTGTAAAAATCTAAACTTTCATTGTTGGGATGGCAACTACCGTCTGTCATGCAGCACCATGACAACCGATTGTTTGTTTAAACAAAATGACGGACAGAGATGTGTCGACCAAAGTGGATAAACGAATAATTATCAAGTTTCTCCACAACGAAGGTGTGAAAGCATCTGAAATTTATCAGAGACTTTAAAGACAATTCACCGAGTCATGTTTGTCTCGATTATTCGTCTTTTCTTGGTGCCAAAAGTTTGAAGGAGGGCGAGAATCCACCGGCAATGAACCTCATAAGGGATGGTCAGCAACTGCTGTCAATGATGGCATCATCTCACGAACAAATGAGGTGATAAGAGACAACCGGATTCATGTCCGAGAATTGGCTTCAATACTAAACATCAGCAATGGCAGTGTAGAGACTTACATCCACAATAAGCTGAAATTCAACAAGATCTGTGCCAGATGGGTCCCTAAGCAACTCTCCGAGGATCACAAAACCGCCCGGGTGGAAATCTGTTCCATGTTGCTGCAGCGATATGACGGGGAAGATGACAGCTTAAGGCGTGTTGTGATCACTGAGGAGATGTGGATTGAAGCGTGCGAGCATGGAGTGGCGACACGCTGAATCACCACGACTCAAAAAATTCAAGATAACACCGTCGGCAACGAAAGTGATGGAGACTGTATTCTGGGACATTAAGGGTATCATTCATGCCGATTTTCTGGAAGAGCCTCGAACCATAAATGCACTCTATTACTGTGACATATTGAGGACGTCCTTGAAGCCGGCACTAAGGAAAAAGCGACCTGGGCTCCTTACCAGTGGTGTTTGCTTTATGCAAGACTATGCCAGACTACACATAGCCAAACTGACTATGGACACACTGATGGAACTCCAATGAGGCATCTTACCACTTCCTCCATACAGCCCGGATCTCTCCCCTTGCGACTATCACCCTTTTGGAACATTGAAAGAGTTCTTGGGAGGGTAGAGATTCAGCTCCAATGAGGAAGAGAAGAAGGCTGTCCTGACGTGGTTACGACAACAACCTGAAGATTTCTACAGAATCGGTATCCAGTTGCTCCCAGAATGCTGGAAAAATGTGTGGAGGAAAAATGTGTAGAGTTATATCTTTGAGAAATAACTGGTGTCTGTGTTTTTTTGTCGTTTCCTGATTTTATAAAAAATAGTGTCCAGTTTAAATTTGAACCCCCTCGTATTATTGAAATTTTTTTTAGAAGTCACTTCTACAAAGGATCGAGCTCTTACTAGAAGACTTCTTTGCAATTTTATGATGAATGGAAAAAATTATCATTCTTATCTTTTAAAATTAAAATATATGTTTTCTGAAAAAAGGTTTATCTTCAAAAAAAAAAAGAACAATCAAGCACAAAACATATTTCAATCAATACAAGAAATCTGTAGTAGAAGGAGTAGTACCGAATTTATGACTTCAAGAGCTGTTCAACTAAGGAGACGCTGTAACTTCGTTATCACTTAAAATGATATATGCGATGGTGGGGCTATTTCATTGCAAAGCAGTGTATACGATAGTGGCCATGATTGAGATTTTGATAGTTTTCACAAATTATGTTGTTTTCCCCTGTACAGATTCACCTTCTCTTTTGTTTAGTGATTGTTAAGACTTTGGTAATACTCTTTTATGCTTTAAGCAATTATGTAATCCCCTTCCCTCTCCTAGGAGCAGGGGCGGCCCGAGGATGGTGCTTACAATCGACAGAACAAGGTCCCCGCGCGTTGATTTTCCACGATACAAACAGCTTCAAAAATAGGCCCCGCACGAGCATTTTTCACCAGGCCCCGCTTTTTCTTGGGCCGGACCTGCCTAGCAGAAAGGATATTGAAGTAGTAAACTTTGATCTGATAATATAGCGCTACCGGTGAAGAAGACTTGGGAGATAGGAATGAAAATAACCAAGAAATTAGCATAATATACAGATGGAGAAAAAACGAGAGAGAGAGAGAGAGAGAGAGAGAAAGAGAGAGACCCTGTCATTGACAGCCATGATAGATCAAGTGATTTAAAAGTTCTTTCGCATAACATTAAATTAAATTTTTTTCAACAAAACAATCCGCCTCACAATCAATAACATGTCTCCAACAGGTGGTTAATGCATAGATCCCACGACTTTGGCAGACATCTGAGGTTTTGGAGGTGAAAAGTCTCGCAATTCTATTTCGAGGGCATGACGATTTTTAACTGTCATGCGCGCATAGGTTGATCTAATTTGTGGGAGAAATGTCAGATGAGTACCGAGGATGGGACAAAGCTTTCCTACAAGCTGCAAAATCTTTGAACGGGTCTGTAAAGCTGTTTGCGATTTACCAGTGGAGGTTGTTGTTGGAGGAATTTCTGATGAAGCCATTGGAGCATGTCAGAGTACAAATGGTGATGTGATGGTTTGACCTTGCTCTAAGACCTCAAAGTGCATTTACTCCAACTGTTATCCAGAAATCAATCAATTACACTTTCCTCGGGTGTACGTCCTGCTATGGAATCTTTCTATAAGGAATTTTTTATGTTGATAACCATTGGTAGGAGGGATGAATATAATTGTAGAGATACAGTTATGTATTTTCATCGCATGTAATGATTCGGTACAGTACTGACTCTCTCGGATATTTAACTGACTGGTCGGATATTTTGGAGACTTCTTTAAGTAGTGAGGATTTGTTTACCCGATTTAACGCACATTTTAACTTGGGATGGAATAGATATTTTACTAGACCATATTATAACAAGCATATCCCAAACAATACTTAATGACGTTGGAGTAATGAAGAGATAGTGATCAGGCGTTGTACTTTATTTGTACTGACAATGTGTGACGAGCTCCGATAAGGTAGTTACAATTGAAAACAGAAATTGCTCCTAAACACTCTCTACAGTTGAAAACTAGATTATAAATAGATAATGTTTTTATTTGAATATAACATTATTACAAAAATGCAAATGCTTTCGTTTAAATTGATGAACAATTTCTGTTTTTTGCCTTTTCTTTAAATCTAAGCACACCACACTTTCACTGCCTCTATCTCCTAAACGATTGAATCAATCGAAAAATAAAACCAGAATGAAACATATCTCAAATATTGTGTACAATATGAAATACTATTAAAAATAGGGGTTTCCATTGGACATTCAAAGTTAATTTCTATATTCGAAAAAGGCGTTTTTTAGAAAAGGAATATACATAAAAACCCCACACATAAAAGCACAATAATTCTTCCATTGAAATTATTGTGTCAGATTTTATTTTAGAAGTTGGTTATTATTGGTTCACTTTATGTGAGATGCCCTTTATATAAAGAAGAAATCTACAGTTTGTGTCTTTGTTAGTTTGTATCTTAGTTTCTTATACAAATCTACAGCTTTAATCCGATCTTGATGAAATTTTGCACCCTTGAACTTCAAAGCAAGAGGAAGGTATGCAATACCCACAAACAAACCCACAAACAACCTTCTTTATATATACATATATAGTAGAGAAGACTAACAGAGGACCCGGCGTTGCCCGGGATAATATACTTGCAGGTAAGCAAAGCAATCTCCAGAAGTTAAATTATAACTCCACATTAGTTAAATAATAATCCAATCAATCCATTCTAAGAAAAATAGGAAAAACAGGAATTCTAGGTGATATACCGTGACTTTATTTCCCTCTTGATATCCATCTTCACCACCAGGGAACATTACTGGATACTTTGGATCCAACTTTTATTTTCCCTTGACGTAGAAGCTCTTATACCCTCTTGCTGTATTCGAAAATCCCATTGTTCAGATGTTTCCAATGCCCGTATAGATTTTCCTATTTTAGCTCCAGAGTTTCTCTGACCAATACTCGTTCTTTCTCTTTCCTTTCCAGGCACATAATTTTTTGCTAGTCGTCTGGATGTTTGATAGAGAGTTCAAGGGAGACACGTGTAACTCCTTTTCTTCCTCAAAAGACGTTGCCTTATTTATGGCCTGTCATTTTAAGCTCATTATTAATAATTTTTGATTAAATCTTGCAATATCTTAAAAATAAAAACATGAAAACGCTTAGAATTAATACAGTAAAAAATCTTAATGAAAATTTGAAAAAAATTTTTTAAAGGCTCACAATGGAAGGACCTCTCCAAGGATGCCACTGCTAGTCTAAATAATTTCTTAGTCACGTAATCTTACTTTAGATGTACACTTGATGTTGTTGCAATTCCCTTTCTTCTCTCGATGTCTTGAAGCAAAATTGGCCATTCATTACTTTGTGTAGTCTAGTGGTCGCCTATTCTTCTATTCATTTTCTCAATACAGCACGGAGCTAAAGGAGTGCTTCCTCTGTCGTCTTTCCACTCTTTTCCAATAGTCTGCTAACTCTCCATTATCTCCAGTTACTGATCATTTTTAAAAATTTTCAAGAAATTGTTAAGTACTAAAAACTCTCTTTTCTAAGAAAGCCTGAATAACAGGAATTCTATGCATTGTTACAAATTGAAATTTATCTATATTGCACAAACTTTGCCTTTCATTGCTGGTCATGAGATATATATTGTTGATCCCTGCCTGGTGTTGATGCATTCCGTGTTGACACCATTGTTGATAACTATTGTTGCACAAACTTTTCCTTGCATTGTTGGTCATGAGATATATATTGTTGGTCCGTGCAGAGTATTTGGGGATTGCGTGTTGATACCATTGTTGATACTTATTGTTGCACAAACTTTGCCTTGCATTGTTGGTCATGAGATATTTCTCATTAATATGCCTTGCCATAACCATGAATATCGATTTTTTATCAATAATTATTATTTTTTTTGAAATCTGAGGTAAACAGTGACGTTCCTCATGCTTTGAAGGTCAAGTATACAAAATTTCATCCAGATCGGTATAAAACTGTAGATTTGTATAAAAAACAAACCCACAAACATCCTTCTTTATACACATAGATAGATAGATAGATAGATAGATAGATAGATAGATAGATAGATA
>JAHWFO010011830.1:57418-83154 GCA_023313115.1 Rhysida immarginata | reverse complement strand
GCTTTTTATGCGGTTTTTGGCCCAAGGACAATTAAAAACCGAATCATTATGTGCTTTTTATGCGGTTTTTGGCCCAACTTTAATGTAAAAACATCATGCCATAAACAGCTCATGCCAAAGCCGTCGTATTTCAATTCAAAATGTCACTTCTAGCTGAATCCGCTTCCGTTATGCCGCTTACAGCGCCATCTAGTGATAAGTTTTGGAACTATTTTTTTCTTATCCCATATCAAATGCCCCTTCTTCAAGAATGCTCAGTCCAAATTTGAAGTCATTCGGACTCATGGTTGTTTTTTTATAGCATTTTTACAAAGGGACTTTAATTATAATCACCTTGTATATAAGAAAGAAAAAGAAGAAGCAGTAATATATTGTGATTGCAAAGTTAAAGCGAAAATTTATGAAAAATACACGTGGTCTTATTCAAACGTAATTTTGGGGCCGTCCGCTAGGCGGTTGGTCATGCGCAGATGGAATTCAGGAATCAAAGGAAACCCCTAAGTGTACAGACTTCGTATTAGGCTATGGTTTTATTGCATGAAGTTGAACTCTGTTCTTGCGTGAGAACCATGGGAGAAGTAGAATGGGAAGTGAAGCTCGTAACAGTTCCAATGCTAAATCAGTGAAATAAAAACAGCGCCAATTCCCTGCAGGGATGAGTCGATTTGAGATCAACTTCCGCTGTTCCTTTCACTCCTGTTGTTATTTTAATTGCTGCCATGCGAGAATGCCGAGGGGTCTGACAATACCCTGAAACTTTGACAAAGGTAAAAACGAATCTCACCGAATCTATTTTGAATCCAATGTTTTTGAATCCTGAATCTAACTTCAGGAGCTGATATCTCGACCCAGATTCTTGTAAAAAACGAGACAATAAAAAAGTTCCTACATTTGGCTATGAATCTCTGAAAAATCGTTAAATCTTAAATAAATCTTACACGAATCTCTGAATCCCATTATGAATCTGTGAATCTTCGTCGGATTCGGGGAATTCTGGCAATCTGAATCCGTAACAATTCCCTGAATCTTGGTCAAATTATCGAGATTCGTGAATCTTTGCCATAATTTTGTTGAGTGTTAGACTCCTCGGAGAATGCCCTCCGCTATTCTGTCATGTCCTCTTCCACCCCGTAGATGTTTTTTTTTTTTAAAATTTCCTTTCTGTTCGAAAGTTGCAATAGTTTGCTCCTTTAGAATCTGCCTTCCGTGTGCTCTCCGTGTCGACGTTAGACGTTAAGAACAAAATTTTCGATGAATGAAGAGTTATACAATTGAAAGGCAGATATTGGAGTTACCGTGCAGCACATGGTTCCTTGGCGATCGCTCTTCCACAACTAAGTGTCATTTTAATTCCTGACCACAGACCACACAACGACATGAGGAGAAGTACCTATCCTTTCATTGACTCTGATTTAACCATGGAAGAAGTGACGTGTAATAGATTCACTTTCGCTTCATTACCATTCGACTCATCCGCTAGAATCCCTAGTGTACTTTTTATTTCACAATTTCTCGGGAGCTTCGCTTCCCATTCTACTTCTTCCATGATGAGAACCATGATTGACATAACGTCACTGCTCGCCCGCGCAAGAGTCGTGTCACCTGGTGCTCTCACGTTGTTCAGCGCATTCCAAAGGTCGCAGACAACTGCCCCAAGCAGCAATACTCGGATATCTTTTATGGTTTTGCATATCTCGGATATCTTATACCTTTTAAACTTGGAGTTCGGGGACTTTCGAATCACTCTGTATAAATCAAACCAACTACATGTATTTTACTTAAATTAAACTTGAGTTCATTGGAGCAGTTTAAATTAGTGTTTTTAAAAACCTTAGCTATTATAAGTTAGTTTGTATAAAATATGTCATCTACTAAGAACTATGTAATTTCCATGAAATAAAATATTTGACAAATTTTTAAAATTTAGTCTAAACCCATATTAAAGTTCATTTTATAAAGATTCCATTAACAAAACAGAAATATTCAAAAATTCTCACCGCAGGCATCAGTATTAAGTTCCTCTTGAATCCATGTAGGATCGGCATTGCTGTCATCATTTCCCATGCGGCAGCGATATATATACTTGACTGGGGCATCAACATCATTATTGCATCTATATTTGACAACTGTGTCATAAGCATGGCTTCGGTCATCCCACTGCAACATCTCCTCACCCTCTGGGTTTGGTGGATCACCGGTGCATTCTGTGCATTCAAACATAATAATCAGGCCTGTAATGACAAAATTTTCTCTAATTTCTAGCTAGCTCTTACCACAACTTCCAATCTCTTCAACTGTCCAATTTATATTCTGCACATAGTTAACACTACAAGTGTGGCGCTGGAAAATAGCATTGGTTTCTTTTGTATATGTGCAGTAATATTCGACTACTGAACCTAGACTTGTGTTCTGCGCGCCTGGGGCAGTTCTTATATTCATTATAGGTCGTCCGGGAATTTCTTTCGGAGAAGGGCATTCTGTGATGATGAAAAACTAATTAATTAATTGAGCTACTCAACAGATAATGAAAACATTAAATACACAGTGTATATGACAATAGTTATTTAGATTCATATAAAATATTACACAATGCTTCTTTTTTAAAATAATTATTATAATGCACGTTTTCAAAAAGTCTTTGTGCCATACAGGGTTAGTCAAAATAATTCAGGGGAGGCCGTGGTCTGGTGGGCTTTCACTGAAACACAACTTCAGTGAAGTTAAGCAACATCAGGCACGGCTAGTCACTGGATGGGCGACCATCCGTGATCCACGATCTTCACCCCCCCCCCCCCCGCTGCTGTGACCATCAAACAGCAGTCGTTAATCCAGGTTCATCCAGGGACCCAACTCGTCGGCCTGAGGCTATGCAGGCCCTGGATGGACGTATTGGATTACCAGTATTAAATGGTAGAAAACATTTATTTACAAAGCACACATCATACTTTATGTGCAAGATGTTTTACAGGAGAGTCTCAATCTGTTCGCCATCCTGTTCCAATACACAAACCCAGCGAGGAACAGTGCCATTTAAAGCCCAGACACACATTTTGCAGGGAAAAGATGATACCACAATTTGTTAAACTATCTTTATTGCAACTGTGTCATTTACATGGCTTCGATCATCTCACTGCAACATCTCCTCATCCTCTGGAGGTCATGATATTGTGCTAAGCTTCTATCTTACACCATAACCAGAAATCAGAGGGCGTCAAATCAGAGACTGTAGGCCACGGCAATGATCAACCGCGACCTGAAAATTTGTGATCAGATAAGCACGAACAGCACGGTTGTGGTCAAATATGCGGCAGTGTGCCATCCTTTGCAGATACCACGCCAACGGGACCAATGGCATAGAAGTTCATCAATAGTGTACCGCTGCGCCAGAATCCATTACTTTTAATATAATTTTAATTTACGCTATATAATGGTCTTCTAAAATAACAGACATACTGTAGAAGTGTACTAGAGTTCTTTTTGAATTCAAACTACCGTATGTGCATCAGAAGCTACATGCATACGTATTATTGTGGGACAGGGCGCATACAGGGCGAGTCAAAAGTCACTGGATATAGCTGTATTTCGGAAATGGTCTGTAAAGTGAACGAAGTGACCATGCTAGCAGGGAATGGGATAGGTTCAATATCTTTTGGGATAGTTTTGGAGTTTGGTCGCCGCCTTAAAATCCGCCTTTTGGGTCATAGTTCATTTTCTTAACTGGGAAGGGGGTCATGAAATATATCAAATAACACCAGTTTTTTTTCTCAGGAGTTCATTCCCGTAATCGGATTTCAGATACCTGTGACATTTCACAAGTTATTAACAAAAACAATGACACTTTACAAACAAAAACGCACACAGAAAACAGCATTACAGCAGGATTACAGCAGGAAAACAGGATTACAGCAGCTAAAGGAGTGCTTAATGTTCTGTGCCTGCTGCTAGACACAGAGCTCGCGCTTTATCCATGTCATTATGGTTGCACACAAGAACATCGTGGTAAAGCTATGAGGCCTGTAGGATGCGTTGCTAAACGTGACGTTTTGCTTTGGATTTTCACAGCAAACTCAAGTTGTTTCGAGTGGGGCTATTGGCAGTCGTCAGCCCTCTAGCGGCCAATGACTCAAGCTTCCAATATGGCCGCCGAAGAGGGGAGGTGATGCAGCAATCGATACCTCACAGGATGGCAGCTAGTGATGCAGCTACTTTAATAAGCACGAACCACTCTATATCCATCGCTGATATTTTAAATCATCTTGGATTGAATGCCAGTAATGAAAGAAAAAGGTGCTTGGTAGAGGGGGAAGCAGTTTTAAATGCTCAGCAGGTAATATTTTGTGGGAGAAACAGTATCGCATCTTCGCCTTCAATATACATAATAGCCCTTTTGCTAAGGAGTAGCAGTATTAGTTCCACTCCACATGAGATAAACCTAATTATCAACCCTTGCCAGGGTACTGATCATATAAAGGTACTAATCAAAACATATTATAGGTCACGCAAAGAAAGAAGGGGGTCAATCAACTGTCAGTCAGATTCGTTCTCTTATCGAATGCACATATCTAGCGATTAACGAACGATTTGGCAGACGAATCTTGCGATGAAGATTTTATAGTATCACAGCCAATGATGGGAGCGACAACCAATCAGAATCAAGACTAATCAGTTGATTCCTGATATCCAAGGTATGTTATATACCTTGCCTGATATCTTTCTCTTTCGGTGTGATTTTGTGTCCTTTAAAAAGGAGGCTCTTTCGGAGATTGTGACTGTGGCTGAATGCATCGATCGCTATCTTCATCGAGGGATTCGTCTGTCAAATCGTTCGTTCACCGCTAGATCTGTGCAGTCAATAAGAGAACGAATCTGATTGATCCATTCTTTCGTTGCGCGAGCTAAAATATGTTTTGATTAGTACCTTTATATGATCAGTACCTTGGCAAGGGTTAATAATTAGGTTTATTTCATGTGGGGTGGAACTAATACTGCTACTCCTTAGCAAAAGGGCTATTATGTGTATTGACGGCGAAGATGCGATACTGTTTCTCCCACAAAATATTACATGCTGAGCATTTAAAACTGCTTCCCCCTCTACCAAGCACCTTTTTCTTTCATTACTGGCATTCAGTCTAAGATAATTTAAAATATCAGCGATGGATATAGAGTGGTTCGTGCTTATTAAAGTAGCTGCATCATTAGCTGCCATGCTGTGAGGTATCGATTGCTGTTCACCTCCCCTCTTCGGCGGCCATATTGGAAGCTTGAGTCATTGGCCGCTAGAGGGCTGACGACTGCCAATAGGTAAAGTTCTGGCGGCGTGAGAGCCAGAGGGTCCCGCCGGCCAATCCAATGACCAGGTAATAGTCCATCCAGCCGGAGATTGACGGAGATTACGTCCGCAGTGCGATGGTGCACCATCTTGCTGGATAAAATTTAGGGAAGTGCCATCTTCACTCAACAGTCACGGGAACACAGTGTTCTTAACATTCGCAAGTACTCATCAGCATCTATGAAAATTGGCTTAATTAAACTGGTGCCTATATTCCACGCCACGTCATAACTTTGACCTCACCAACGACTTTGGATGGATCTGCCCAATGCGGGTTCGTATCGCTCCAATGTCTCATGTCCTGACGGTTAACCTCACCACAGACATAAAATTTTGCTGAACACAATAACACTGAACACACTGTTATGTGCAAATGAAGGATCCAGTAGATAGTTGTCCAGAGTCATGTTACAGAACTCCTCACGTCTATCCAGATTATCCTCGGGTAGTTTTTGCTGCATCTGAACTGTGAATGGATGCCACTGTCACGTGGTAAAAGCAGAGACGGAACACAAAGTTAAATGAAAACAATAAGTATTTTATTGTATGGAGCGGAAGAACTTTAAATGTACGGTACTTAAGGCATACAGTAAGGGAGAGACCAATTGTGATTAGAATATTGCACTTGAATATAAAGTGATTTAATCCTACTAAGTCTTGATTCTAATTAATAAAGTAAAACATGTATTTTCTGGGTAATTTTCCGATAGGCGAAAGATAATTTCAGGTGAAATAACTTTTGACACATTAATATAATACCCGTTGACAATATGACGGATAACCATACATAATGCTATCACTAGCACTAAATTACACGTAGCACCAAATCACAAAACACAAAGAATATTGAATAACACATACTAATTAGCAAACAATTGTAATACCATGGGCTGCAGATACTACACAGAGATTAGCACCCGTGGCTTGAATGCACAAGGGCATACGGAGAACACAAATTACAAAACAGCTCTCGGAGCACCAACTGCTAGGTGAATATACCAGGACGACAATAGGTAGACTCTCGCCGCACTTACAACGATATCACACAGAGACTCTTTTCTTGAAAAGAAGCGCACTTGAACATCTCCGTTTAGACACCTCCACTTTCATAACACCAGCATCGTCAGAAACTCCTGATAAATTATAAGCAAAGAAGACTAATGTAAAACAGTATTACAATCAGTCGTCGCTTTCTCATGGAAATTATCCTATCTAAATTAGTTCACTCAGTAGAGTATGCATTAACGAATACAATTAGAAAGAGTTCAGGGCGCTGACACGAGAGCACAATTCTAGCAGATAAATCCTTCCGCTTCTCCGTGACAAAATTCGCTGAACGAGAATGAGAACACCCCATGAACGATTAAAGTCCAATTTGAGTAAATTTGTTTAAGTTTATAATGGCACGAGAATTTTACCACTGCTACGTTCATTAAATAATTAATGTTCAGATTACGGTAAATTAATAGTTTATTTACTTTAACGCTCTCCGTAACCTTCTCAATCGGATCGTCTCCGTTGACGCTCCTGTCGCTGGTCGGGTAACTCTCATTTGGCGGCGTTAGGTAGCAATTATCGTTCACATTTAATAATGTAGATTTGATACGGATAATGCCCTTTCGTTGAGGGAAAACTGTGAAGGGAAATTTACATTTGACTTCCATCGTAAGATCGTCTCTCCCCCTGTTGTCCGCCCGCCGTGGTTCTCCGCCTTGTACGATGAGAAGTTTCCAACGGCGCCGAACTCCTTAGTCGGAATCTACCAACTCCGTTGCCTCGGCGTTTCACGAAATTCTTCTCTCGTAAACACAGCCGAGCTCCTACAATAGTTCGATGTTTTCCCTTTACTGAAAGCATATTGCTGACTTCATCTCCGTCGAAATCTTTTTCCCTCCGGCGCCTCTCCACGTGCCTCACGCCATCGTGCCCCTTCCTTTCTTTCTTCTCTCCCATGTGACAATCTCAGATTGCGGTTTTTGTGACGTCGCGTCTCTCCTTTGATGATCCTCGAATTTGTCACAATTCTTTTCGCGAATGTTTTACCACGTGACAGCCACTTGTGCTACGTAGAATTCGTGCTGTGGATGATTGGCTGAGTCCGCACTCAGCTGCAAGACGACCTGTTCTGCCTTGTGGATTCTTTGCAAATAGTGCCAACACCATTGTTGAGGTTCCCTCATCGGTTGATGTTTTTGGCCAGCCTGTACGGCTTTATGTTCAACAATCCCAGTATCTCCAAAACGTGATCGATTTTACATATGTGTTGGCACAGTGCGCGAATGGGGTGCCGAGCGTTTAAATCAGTAAAGCAATGGTACGATAGGAGCGTTCCCTGGACATTAGGATCAACTCAATCCTCTTCTCCTTCATTAGTGCCATCTCCAATTGCCTGCAACAAACATTGGTACAGTGTCAATGCTTCTGTTATTAACTTGTGAACCACAACAGATAACTGAATTCCGACTACAGGAATGAGTTCTGTTACTTGATATGCCGCATAAACCTCCTTTCCACTTAAGATAATGAACGTTGACCTAAATGGCGGATATCAAGATGGCGGTCAAACTTCAAAACAGTCCCGAAGCATGATTACATCTTTCATTGTACACATCATTTCCGAAATACAGATATATCCAGTGACTTTTGACTCGCCTTGTACAGTAATTTGTTTTATAGCACTGTCAATGGACACATGGTCTAATAAATCAAAACAGAAATAAAGAAGTAAGTTGTTGCTACAAAATGAGCCGTTTTAGAATCTACTGGTGATCGCAAGTAAGTCTAAACTAAAAAGATATTTATAAAGACTATCACCCCGAAATAAATCCGCTATCATATTTGCGATTTGGTGATATTTTTATAGGCTTTCTATTAACCATGGAGATTTGATATACTGCTTAACAAAAAATGTTATAAATTTAATAAACGTATTACCAGAGAAAATCAGCATCGATGATATAAATTTCATTGCTCACACAATAAGAAGTCTTTACTTAGGGCATCAATTAATGCAAAAAAAGTACATCATAACTTAATTCGGCGAACTATTTTATTGTATTTAGGCCTATTTTCATATTTTCTTGATACAGGAGAATTTTGTTAAGTTGACTGCTAATACAAAAGGGATTGGTGACTTTCTTTTTATCTTTGATTTTCACTCAATGCTTTTGGGTGTGCGGCAGTGAAGCCTACTACATTGTCACACTAGATCAGGGCCGTCCAAATCGTGCGTGCAAAGCTCACGGGCAAAGCCAAGGAGATAGTCCAAAACTCAGGAGGGGCGTGGATATAGTTTTTCCCTATGCAGTGTTGCCAGACTTCAGGGATGGATTCTGTTAAATGAGGCATTATTTCTTTTGTTACTGACACTTGCTTGTTTTTCGTCTGGCATAACATGGCGCACATTCCGAAAAAGCATAAAATCACTGAACCAGTATTTAAACCGGAGTGGGAGAATCTGTTTCTTTTTCATTGTTCACAGATCGGATTCTAAATGCTTAATATGCAATCGTATCCTATCGGGAAAAAGAAAAGACAATTCTACCTGACATCGAGAAAATTGTCACATTAAAACGAAGGAAATAAAATGGTAAACTGCCTCGGTTTTGTTTTTTTTTGTTTGTTTGTTTTTTACAGTATCGGATTGATAATTACGAGTAGTAACTCGACTTTAAGGAACTGATCAACGTAATGTGCAATAGGGGGGGGGGGATCTTGGACAGCCCTGCACTAGATATTCTTTTGCACCTGTATAATTTATTGGTTAAAAATTAGTGCTTCCAATTAACTATTAAATGAAAGTGAACTAATATTTAACTAATGTTAAGTTAATGTAATTGAATTAATAAGTAAGTGTCCTTTTAATAATGAGTTAAATAATTAAAATAAATTAAAACAAAATAAAAGTCACCAATTGATTAAAACAAAATAAAACAAGATCGCCGTAATTGATGGACAGAAGAATTAACGAAAATCGATGATTAATTACGGCAATCTTCTAGTTTCATCAGGACTTAAATAGGTGACTTTTATTTTGTAGTAATTTATTTTAATCGTTTAACTCAATATTAAAAGGGGATTTACTCATTAATTCAATGATTACAAACCACTCTTTCTTTCATATAGTAATAGAATCAAGTTACTTAATTTTAATTTAAATTTCCGTCTCAGCGTTTCTGTCTCATAATTAAGTTCATCTTGCTTCTGTTTCCAATTAATTAAAATTACTTGAGCAAGATCAGCACCTAATGCGCTAAGTACTCAACGGTGTTTATGATAAATTATCACAAGAGAACATCGTTAGATGACGCAAATACACATTGTAAAAGCATTCCAATTAAGAAAAAAAAAAATTTAAGAAAGATAACTATGCCTTACCACACTTTAGTTTTGACAGTTCATGAAAAGTGTTCTTGTATACAAATGCCCAATGTTTATCATAATTGCACCATAGCAGCTGTACTGTTGGTGCAAATGAGTCATTATTGCATTTTATTTCCACAATAGCTCCAACACTTGTATCTTCTATGTCTGTTAGGTGAAATGGTAATGGTATCACAGGCACAGATTCGCTTAAACAGTCTGCAACAAATACTTTAATTTACTGATTCTTTCCCTTTTTTTAAAGCAAGAAACAAAACTTTAAACACTTTTTAAAGAATGATCCATCTTACCACAAAGTTGTTCATCTAATGTAACAGTCCATTTCTGATTATCATCACATATCACACTCATCTTAGGTGGTGCATGTGGCCAAGGAGAGCAATAATATACAATCACCGTGCCAACATGGGTATTGTTTTCTTCCCAAATCGGATAAAATGGAGGGCTTGGTGTTATTGGTTGATCTCTACATTCTTCACGCATATATCCGGGCATAAAATAATAATATTAATAAAAAACTTAAAAGTAAATTAAAACAAGACCTGAGGTTCATAAACAATTATACATAAGCATTTTAGATGGAAAATTATTTTATAAACGTAATATAACCCCATCCCCGCTGTCTAATAACGCAAATGAGTTAAGCCAAACTACTGTCACGGAAAGCAAATATACAATGAAATGACCAAAGTTGCAAATGATAAATAATCTGTTGTGGGCACCTCGGGACTTCCTTATACGAAACTTTATTGAATGCTTTTTTTGGGAAAAAATTTATTATTATTCTTGTCACAGGAATTTCCGTCTCTCTCTTTGTTGTCTAAAAACTCCAAATGTTGAAACAAATTTTGACAGCCGTTTTTGAACTTCAAATGAAGTTCTTCAAATTTAGTACTTCAAATAGAGTTCTTTAAACTCTGACGTCAAACAGTTTGTTTGTTTTATTTCGCAATCTAACAAATATAAAATTAAGGAGAACTGGGAAACCACTAATCCACATAACGAATCTTTATTGCGATGGATACGTATTTCAGCAGCCACGCTGATATAGGTGCTTTACAGGTCTTATATAGGTAAGTTAAACCAATCACATAAATTATTTAAATCAATCACATAATTTATCCAATAGTATACAAGGAAAAGAACAAAGTGTAATGATAGAAATGTTTGAAACCTTAAGACTAGGGGGATCCAATCGGTACATTGCTGACTGCTGGTTGTTGGCCATTGGTCATCTGTTGAAGTGGCGTCATTGTTTGTTGATGGGTTTTGAACTTGCACAATTTAGCAACAGTCTTTAGCTGGGATATGTCCAGTAGTCCTTTATCACTGTTCAATAGTCTGCTTGGCTCATCTCGGGTGATCTCATAGCTCTCGAGGAAATTCAGCAACTGTGGGTCTCTCGCACTGTGGATAATCTTCAGGTCCTCTAGTCGGTAGTCATGTCCTTGGTTCAGAATATGATCCGCAAATCTAGAGGTGCCGTAATTTCCATTCCTCGATGTAGGAGAGGTGCTCCTTAATTCTTGTGCAGACTGCTCTACGGGATTGCCCGCAGTAAACCGCTTCACATTTTGAGCATGCTAGTCTGTAGACACCAGGTCTTAGGTCTGCGGGTATGACGTCTTTGGAGTTGCCCAATCTTCGGCTCAATGTGTCCGAGCTTCTGTGTGTAGTTTCTAGCCCAAATTCTTTGGCAATTTTTGGCCATTCTTTTATTGAGGTGTTTGTTATAGGGGTGTACCACCCGTCCTATAGTCTCTTCTTTGTTGTTGCCTAGTGTCGTGATATTCTGAATGGCTACCTTGCGTTGTAATTTTTTGATGATGCTATTTAAGACTTCTTCTTGGTAGCCATTTTGTCTAGCATAGATTTTGATTTTTCCCATTCGGTCTTCCTATTCTCGTCACTTAGCGGGATGGTATGGGCTCGTGACACCATGTGCCTGAAAGCGGTCAGTTTATGTTGATGGCTGTGATTGGATTCACTTCTGATGTAGCTGGCTACGAAATTGGATTTTCGGTGTATGTTGAACTCTAGGTGTTGGTTGGTCCTGGTTATTTTCACATCCAAAAATGAGATACTATAGTTCACTTCTTTTTCGGTAGTGAATTTGATCTTGGGGCACAGGTTGTTAAGATTTTCCAGAAGTTGGTCCACCTCATTTTCTGGGGCTATTGCGAAGACATCCTCTACATACCGTAGCCAAGTCTTTGGAAAGAAGGGGAATTCAGTTAAGGCCTGGTTTTCCAGTCTTCTGATGTAAATGTTTGCGATAAATGCTTTTTCTACATACGTATCGATGGCTTTGGCTATCGGTATGCTTGGGTAGAGCGCCACAATGTCAAAAGGTACTAACACATCACTGTCTTCTAACTGGGTGTTGATAAGTTTTTGGCTCACGTTATTTCTCTGATCTAAAGCTTCCATCGGATGCTGAAAAAGGCAACGTGGCTGCTGAAATACGTATCCATCGCAATAAAGATTCGTTGTGTGGATTAGTGGTTTCCCAGTTCTCCTTAATTTGATGTCCATCCACAGTATCTGGCCCCTCGGTATTTTATTTACTAACATATATAATTATTTTATAATATGAAGACTATTTGGGTTTAGTGGCTAGAACAAAGGTCACTATAATTTTGGTCGTGGTAGCACTACAAACATATTTGTTGAGAAACGCTGGTCTAGAGATGATTAGATTGAACGCGTTGGACGAATGTCTTCGATTATCTACGTCTATGCATCAAATAGCGTTCAATTTTTCACCAGTATAGACGTGAACTTCTTAAAAGTACTTATATGATTGTTTGTCGGATGTTTTCGAGATTAATAAATTTCATTTTACTTACTTTATATTACTTCAGATTATATGCTGGTGGGCCAACACGATGTCGAATTACATCACAGGAATGACATTTAAGTGAATTATCTGGAATTTTGTACTGCAAAAAAAGTGAAAGATCTGGTAGATTTGAACTCGTAAGATTCGGCAGAATTGCAAAGCCGCATCACATGTGCCTTTGAAGCCATAGATGCCATTATGCTGTAGCATATACGACAAGAATAGTCTTCTCTGCTATTGAGATCCCTCTCTGGGCTCGATATACATGAAGGAAGATTCTTACAAAACATTATTCTAAGGACCGTCACTCAACTTGACAGAAGAGATGCCAATAAGATTTCATCTCTGATGAGCTCTGTATGTCTCATATTTTCAAATACGTCCAGGAGTTCTTGAAGAACTTGATATGGAAGATGAAGAACCATGTCAACCCTCTGACTGGCAGCATATTGGTAAACTCGCTCCCTCTAAGAAGTTCATGCAAGTTATTGTAAGCCCCAAATGTTTCGACGTCATTCACTATGCCATTTTTCCATATTACTGGATCTCCTAGGTCCTCCTCGTCCACAATCTGTTTTCTTTTCCTACTAGGAAGACTCCCTCTTATCCTCTGATGAAACTCCCTCAGCAGGCGACCGTGGGAGTTCATCGGGCTATTGTGTATTTTCAATGGGTGACTGTGGCAGTGGAAGCACTGCTTCCGGACCGTTCGAGTGTTCTCCCTGCGCTGTTCAATTGTCGATAGTCCAATAGAAGATCCTTTCAAATGGTTTTTCAAATTGCTCTTTATTTTTCTTTGATTTATATACAGATATATCGGCCGTTTAGATTAAAGCTCAATGTATTGTTTATTAATAAAGAATAATACATAAGATGTTCAGTGAGGGTTTATCGTATGCCATAACTCAAATTATTAGCCAGACCGCCAACGCGCCAACCAATTGAGCCACCGCGGACATGAAAGCGAACCGCTATTTACATGACCTAAGGCCTTGGTTGGAGCAGTTACCTAGTCCGCAGGCTGGGACTATCTTTCCTAAGCGGTAATATTCAATAAAGAATAATTCATAATGTTCAGTGAGGGTTTTATCGTACGCCATACCTCAGCTGAGCCAAAGGTTCCTGGTTCGAATTCAGGCTGTGGAATTTTTTTTCCTATTTTTCATTATTGTTTATTAGTCAAACTGTTTATTTATTTAATCAGTAGCAATTTTAGAAAATATACAATGACTGCATAAAACAATCTAAAGTTACATGAGAGAGAGAGAGAGAAAGAGAGAGAGAGTTACGATCGTAATAGGCAGAAATAAAAGAAAAAGGGCGGGGGGGCTGGCTAATGAATAGAGATCCTGACTACAAAAGTGTGAGTATGTAAGGGAATTATTTTAAGCCTCTAAATAGAATATGGAAACTAGCGAGGTAAGCAGTAAAGATAAAGAAAGTGGGGTATACTATTTAATTCAGAGAAAGAGATCAGCATCGATCTGGATTCCTGGTTAGCACTGATAAGTTAAGCTGATAACTAACTGGAAGAAAAACGAGGGTGAATGAAAAATAATGCCTCCATATTCATTTTTTTTATCAACAGATGACAGTATCGGTGCAAAATAGCTTTTTATCACGTTCAATCTCAGCGGCAAGCTATCCTGGTGAAAGGCTGGTTTTTATCACTATGTTTTTAGCAACAATGAATCAGATGAGTTTTGGGTGTATCATTATGAACCCGAAACAAAACGTCAGTACATGTATACGGAATATCGACACAAAGAATCTCCACAATGAGATGAAATTCAGAAAAAATCAACTCGTTAATTCGAAGGGAGAAAGAATGTTTCACCGCATCATGACAATGATAGATTACACATTTCTCATGTCACTATAGAAGAGCTGAGGCTGAAACTCTATAACATATCCATAATACAGTGCAGACTAGTTGCGCGTTATTTCCATATTTTCCTTAAAATGAAGAAAGATTTTCGTGAACATCACTACGACTCCGATGATAAAATTCGGATAGCAGTTGGGAGGTGGTTGCGGAACAGAAGTTGGATCTCTTCCGTGATGGCTTCACTGAACCATAAGGAATAGAACTTGTCGTTGACAGAATTGTATCGGTTAAATGGCCACAATGTTGAAAATGAAGGTAAATTAAAATGCAAATTCTACGGAAACTTTCGGTTTTCATTTATTAAAATATTGCAATCCAATCACAAGTAAACAAGAAAGGACGGAAAGAAACTCATTTGCAATCCAATATGAATATGTATACAGGGTGTTTATGAATTCCATTGCCAGATTTGGAGAGGTGGTAAGGAAGATCAAAACTAACAACTATTCCGAATACCATTTTTCCCACAAAAACGTAAACGAGTTAAAAAGATGTAAAGGTCCCGACCAATCCCTGTGAATGCTGCACTGCACGGCATCCGCAAAGCAGAAATTTATCAACGAAAGCACTAACTGGTGAATCATGACATGCAGCTCCGGACAATTTATTTGTTCAAATGCAGAAACGGTTATTACAATGTTACACTGAACAATTACAGCAACTGTTCGAAGTGGCGCCCCTGGGCTGTGATGCAACTCGTCAACACTGGCTACTGGAGTAACATAAACCAGGCTTTTCAAATGACCTCATAAGAAAAAGTCCAGCGGAGTTAAATCCGGTGATCTCGAGGGCCACTTCTACCTATCCAACGTTGAGGGAAGGTTTGATCAAGAAACTCACGCACGGCCCGGGTAAAATGTGCTGGTGCTCCATCGTGCTGCAACCACATCTGCCGTCTGACTTCAAAAGACACATCTTCCACCAGCCCAAGCAGGACATCTTGAAGAAACGTGAGGTAATGCTCTCCATTCGGGTTAGGAGGTAGTACATGCGGTCCATGATTCACCAATTAGTGCAATCATTGCTAATTTCCTGCTTTGCATGCAGCTCTGCAGTGCAGTGCAGCATTCACAGGGGTTGGTCGGGATCTTTACACCTTTTTAACTCGTTTACAACGTTTTTGTGGGAAAAATGGTATTCGGAATAGTTGTTAGTTTTGACCTTTCCTACCACTTCTTCAAATCTGGTAATGGAATTCTAAACACCCTGTATTTCGGAGCTCTCTGTCTCCTTCAGAGAGAGGACTTGTTGTTTCTCACTGAAGGAGACAGAATTCCGAAATGTACATACGAGTTTATTTTATAAAATTCATTTATGTGGAATAATGGTTTCTTTCCTTCCTTTCTTGTTAACTAGTGTTTACAGTTTTGGCTGTTTACATATTTAATTCCAATCCGAAGTCATTTTCTCGGAGGCATTAATGAATTTTCACTCAGGTTCTCTCGCAACATCACTATTTTGATTAATGAAAGGGAACTTGCTAATGCCGTAAGACTGGAAAAAAAATTATCCGATACCGCTAAACTATTTTAAAGATCAATCTTCATAGGTTTCATAAAAAGAAATCAAAATGAATTTTAATGCTGCTGATAAAAATCGTGTTCTTCCCTCATTCATCAAAAGCCACTTGAGATCATGTTTAATGGAAGAGCATTTGTTTTTTGCATAGACTGTTTGAACAAATCTGATGGTTGAATTTTTTTACTGAAATGGTTTCGCATTTTAATAGTTCACACTCCTGTTAGATAAAAACATAAGCAGGAAGCATGTTTTAAAATGAATAAATCACATTATTTTCCTCTTTTCTGTTTGATTTTCTTTTTTTCTTTTTTCTATCCTCTTACTTTCACACTCGGTTTCTCCTACTGCTTACCTCTTTCACTCCCTTTCTTTTCCACCTTTCATTTTTCCATCTTCACTCCCTCGTTTCCTCTCTCTTTTGAAGAGGAGAAAAAGTAGTGGTAAAGTCTTCCCATCACTGCTCGTATCACTCTCTCATTAATAGGGTATTGAAAACTAGATCGATATTATTAAAACATACTGCAATTTTCCTTGGTGATAGATTGTCCGGTAACCCATATACGATCATTGGAACATTTGTAGGATCCAGCTACAGCTTTTGTGTTGTTGCTACAATATATATCGAGGACACTGCCTACTGGCCAATTTTTCTTCACTTTAGGGTCTTCATCCACATAAAATGGAGGATGTCCTTGTGGTGCCATTGGAGGATCAGGAGGAGGATCACAACCTAAATCATAGATAGTTTTATCAATTTTAGCCTTAGATAAAAATGTTTTTTTAAAAATCACAGTAAATATGGTCTTTGACTGGTTTAGTTTTCTACTGGGGACGATGAAAAAATGCAATAATGAAAGCAATAACAAAACTAATTTTTACAGCCACTGTACTGCAGAGATGTCTTTGGATCCAGCCTAATCTAATCCGTACAATAAACATGAGGAGTTTTATTTTCACTTTAATAATGTATTCTGATGTCTGCATACACAAGTTAAGCTGTCATTGCTCAATTTTTATTTATTAGTTATGTAAACAGTTTTTATCCCACCTCTCCCTCTCCATTCATTCCACTGCCCATATCCCCAATACTGTGAAAATTATCTTTGCATTCCACATAATAAATAATAATAAAGAAGTATACTAAAGAAAATGCTCAAACATTGGACTATATTAGTAAAGTAATAATCTATTCTTCTCGACTTGCACTTGCAAGCTAGTGCCTGCTCTGCCGTGGTCATCAAAGTGGCTATAGCCAGGCCGTGGTCTCCCAAAGTGGCCACATTGCCAACTAATTCTGCTATAAATACAGATATTCTGCTATAATTAGCGCATGTAAAACACGAAACTTCTGTTTCAAAGAAAGGTATATCGGCAGTAATGAAAGGAAAAATAAAATCCTGGGAAGGTTTAATTCCAACAAGCCGAACACCACAGATCATTCGAAAGATCGAGCCGCTTGTTCAGTGTGAAAATCCAGCAACCCAAAGAAGGATGGCAAATATTGTAGGGACTTCACAGGCTGCCATATATAAAATAATAAACGAAGAATTGCAACTGGAAAAGGGTCACAAGAGTCATGTTCATAAGTTACTACCACAACACGTCTCAGAAAGGAAGAGAAACTGTCGGAGTCTCTATGAGGGTTATCTTACAAAAGAACGATGGAAGTACGTTGTCACTTTGGATAAAGCCTTCGTCTACCTAAACAATTGCAACAAACTCCGCGCGATTTGATACCGTCCACGTGGAGAGAAGTCATATCAAAAGTGGTCCAATGAATGTAAGGAAAACTTTTTCAAAGGGATATTATGGTGATTGCGGGATATTCATACAAAGGCAAGCTCACAATCGGAAGAGTGGACAGGAAGCTAAGGTTAACTCCCTTTACTATCAGCAGCATGATTGAGCATGCGCACTCGTATTACTGTTGTTGATTTTTCGTTGAAAATGATCTCATCCCTATTATCCAAAGTGGCCCAGATTTCGAAAAGATGAGGTTCATGCAGGACGGAGCACCACCCCATCGGACCAATGGAGTGTTTGAAGTCCTGGAAGAGCACTTTGGAGTAGCCTACCAAGAGGCCACTGGAATGGGAATCGCTTGGCCGCCATATTCTCCTGATCTCAACCCTTGTGACTCATTTTTGTGGGGCAATATGACAAAGTTTACGCAAATAACCCCGAAACCATCGCTGAGCTCAAAATAGCCATTCAGGAGGTCATCGAATGCATCGATATCTCGACACTTAAACGAGCTTGAAGAATTTTTCTCTTCGTCTGGCAAGCACATCGAACATGCCATAAACTAAATCCGAATATCTGTAGTTACTTTTAACATTTGAATAAAATTTTTGAACTCAGCAATTTTTGAAAATTTGATGTTTTATTTTATATAGCTCAATAATTGTCACCCTGTATATTTACATGCAGTTTTCGTGTTTCGTAGTAATTAAGCACTGTAAAATTAAATCAAAATTTTATATGCTTTGGCATATTAAATACTGTTTTATATTGTAAGTGAATTAATGTCTCAACAATGGTATTTATCCTCTTTTTGAACTCATTCAAATTTGATAGACACAGTTAAACTAAACTAAATTTTCACCATAAGCAAGTTAATTAAAGTGTACAGCATATATAAAAGGTGATCACTTATGAAGAAGCATAAAACAATCAAATCTGTAATATGCAAAGAGCATAGAAGGAAATTGACGAAGAATAGGAAATGCAGAAGTGTTATATAAAATTGAGAAAATCAATTAAAGAAAGTTATACATAACTGCACTCTCTCGCATGGGCTCCAATGTGATCGTTCTCAAATTCTAAATCATCAGTAGTCCATTCCAGAAACTGGTTGCACTCATATGTCACCAATACATGAGAATCTGGATGGAATGAGCAATGTACTGTGACAATGGTTGAAGCGATGACAGGTAGTGAAGGAACAATGGTAACGGTGGTCAAATTCTTTACTGGAGATTCCGTGCATTCTGAAAAAAATAAGAAAAAGAAAACAGCCGTACAAATCATTATTGACAACGCTAATACAACAGACATTCTTACCTTCAAATAACAAATAGCCGTAATAAACATACCGAACAATAACTGTTCAGTTAAATCTTAATATGAGACATTAGTCCTTACTAGCTGGGGAACTATATTTGTTTCCTCGTAACATAGGAAGATGATTTTTTAAAGATTTTCATAGGCATATTTCGACAGATATCAGAAAATAAATGAAAAAACACACATATACTTACACTTTCCTTCTAATAGTATGTATGACTTATACACCGGCCTAATTGTTTTCTTGCACATCATATTTTAGTAGCAGTAACTCACCTAAACGTAAACTTGGGCAATTATGCTTTATAGACATTCTAAGAAAGAAGTTCAATATTTTTTAATGTAAAAAAGTTGATCAAAGGCCAGAGTTAAAATCGGTTATACCTAGGGTTACAGTTGAATAGTCGCTATTGCGGGTGCACTACGAAATGCTTTTAGCAAACGACTAGCGATTCACGTTGTTGTATTTAAGTTATTCTTAATTTTTAAGTTACATTTTGAGATGCACAGGGAGCTTATTAATTTAGAATGTTAAAATTAATAAAACAAATTTAAATTTTAACTAATTAAATTTTTACTCATTCCTAAAGAATACTCTAGCAATTTTACTATTAAAAATAAAAGGTAGCTAAACGGTAAACCAAAAATGTTAATGGAGGATTCTGGTGATCATTTTATGAACTAACTGAATAACTTCCGTTTTCCCTGGACATTAATGGTAGAATTTGCCGAACTCGAATGCAGGATTATTTTAAACTTTGTCTTCTGAAATTGTGGATTAATTTTGGAGTCTTAAATTGTCAGTCCTGCGAAATTCATAATTGTGAAGTGGCAATCCTATTAAGAAATCAGTAGGTCTAGATAGTGTACTGGTATATATTTTGGTCATTAAAACACGAGTTAATATTTTCCCCAATGGTCATCATGTTAGAAGTCTGAGGCCAAGCTTTGAAATATTATTTTGACTTTTAGTCACCCTATCTATTTGAAAAAAAAAACTTATGGAATTCCAAAGATAAGTTTTAAGCTCATAATAAGCTGTTTATGAAATAGGCTGCGGCACACATAATATAGTTCATCGCAGACAGCTTTGTTTATCATCAAAACAAGTATCGATTCAAGTTGAAGGGGGCATTTGTGCATATCTAAAATTTTAGATCGGAAAAGCTAATTGTAGGTAAACACTTCTCTGAAATTCAGTATGTGACTATTGTGTGCACACTTTGAAAAGAAAAAAACTGACTCTCGCCTTATTATGCATGATTCCCTACAGCAGAATTTCTGGTGCTCAAGACATCATAAAAAAACGAATATTTTCAATAAAATATTATAGGTATGTTTGTATCGGTTATTTTTGTGTGATCAAAATTAATTCTAAAAGTGATATCAGTGGTAAAATCCATGTGTAAAATTAATCTGGCCATTTACCATAACTCATATCAAAAAATACAAAGTGCTTGCAACCTGCATTTATTTTTAAAAATAACACTCGCGATGCTCTACTGAAACAAAAACCTTATTGCTTTCATTTCCTCATCTATGCCAACTACAGTGATTGCAGCATCTACAAACAGTTTTTGGTTTTTAACCTGCAGTTTCTGAAGTTTCAGTTCCACTGCTGCTTTTGTTTCCTGTTCCCTTTAATGATTGTTGTTTGTGTCTTCTTTTCCAGTTTATGATATGAAGTAATTCCTGTATGTATCGTACACTAGAAGATTAGTCACTATTCTCACTTTACTCAAGTTTTCCAAGGGAATGTAGTAAGAAGCCTCTCTCCAATGCAGCAGTTTCCATGGGAAAGTATCAACATTTTCATGAAATTGTCGATTTTGTGACTTCTTCAAAATGAAGCGTCGATTTAAGGTAAAAGGAGCATTTGGAACATCTAAAAATTTGCCATAATGCTCCAGATAGTTAGCTGTTGTTGTTGTTAAAGTTATTCGAAAGGATCTGGATATCATCCATTCAGGAAAGCTAATGATATTCTTTGATTAGTCTATCCAGCATTGAGCCCAGAAACATATTTTATATAAAACTAATATACAAGGTAGATTCAAAGAGTTCCCGAAATCGTAATATGCTGTGAAATTGAGGTAATGTGTGTGAACGAGCGAGGCTTCCCCGCACTGTTTACCATTCGCAGATCACGCTCGAAGGAGTTTTTACGTAATTTAAACGGAATGCTGCGGTGCACGGGCAGCAAATTTCCTTTTTGCAGCAAGAATAAGCATTATACCTCAAAAGGATGATTATTACAAAACTTACACGCCAATGCAGCCTCTTTATTTTTCATCGGCCTATACATACACGTAAGACGCGGAATCTATTTCAATTCCTTCATCCTCATAGAAACTTGAAACATCGGTGTAATTATTTTATTAGTGACTATATTAACAGCTTTTGGAGATTACGTGTTACCCTGAGGACAAATATCAGTTTGAGAGGCAACAGTAATTACTAATCTCCTATCTGCAATGCCTTATTTAGGGACATTCCTAATACAATGAGTATGAGGAGGCTTTGCTGTTGATAACCCTACCCTAACACGATTTTTTACCTTTCATTTTCTATTCTCATTCGTAACTACATCATTATTAATTTTTCATCTACTATTTCTTCACCAAACTGGGTCTAACAACCCAACAGGGTTAAAATCAAGCCTAGATAAAATACCTTTTCACCCCTTCTTTTCACTAAAAGACATTTTTGGTGCTGCTGTTACTCTCTACCTACTAACAATAGTAGCGATATTAAACCCAAACATATTAGGAGATCCCGAAAATTTCAACCCAGCAAATCCACTAGTTACCCCTGTTCATATCCAACCAGAATGATACTTCTTATTTGCCTACGCCATCTTACGATCAATTCCAAATAAATTGGGGGGTGTAATCGCACTAGTAATATCAATCTTAATTCTTATAATCCTACCACTATCTATAAATCCAAAAATAAAATCTAGAGCATTCAGCCCAACATTAACGTCGCCACAAAGCATGTGCTGCCCGTTCGTTCACTTCGCGCTGGCCTCGCTCGCATGCCATTCGAAAAACGAAAGGTGTTTAATCAAAATACTCACGAGAATAGGTACCATGTATTCCACGGATTGATGACTGCAAGGGCAGTCGAAATGCGCATACGGGTTATTAAACTTTAATGTAGACAAGAGGTTGTGTTTTCTTCTGTGTCTTCATATTTATCCACAGTTACTCGGTTTTTCCAAAAATACTCACGTACTAAACGAATTTTCTCGACACAGGTAGAGAAAAATTTCAGACAAATTACCAATTGTACAGTGATTTTAACAAACAAGAACTGAAAGCATAGAATTATGATAAACTTGGAGTTTTGCAACTGGCTTCTGTGTTATGTTAAAGAAACTCCTAGTTCTGTTAACTATGTTCTGTGGTCAGACGAGGCCCAGTTTTCCCGAGATGGAGTAGTTACCAAATATAACTTTTATTACTGGGCAGATGTATCCCCAATGGCTGCGAGATGCAACACATCAGGAGAACTGGAGAATAAATGTGTGGTGTGCACTATGGAATGGCATCTTGGTGTGACCTGTTTTCTACAATGGTTGCCTTACAGGAAGGAGTAAGGTAGATTTTGTATGGCTTCGTCTCAGACTTTTAGACAACTTGGCCTTAGTGCAGTTCCGCCGCACGTGGTTCCAGCACGATTGGGCACCTCCATATTTTGCAGCCATTGCACGTCAACGACTGGGTTTATTTTTAATTTCTTTTTATTTTGTTAAAATCAGCGTTTTGAGCTCCACAACTGTGCAATTGGAAATTTTTCTCTACCTGTGTCGGTTACAAACTTACAAATTGCAAGGCGCAAAATTCGACGTCAAGGGTCAAAATTGACACCACCATTGTTTATCCTCCTAATTTCCTACATCTTGCCTGCAACAGATTTGTTTTGAAATTCCTATCGGCGGTAACAGACTTTTGACTCACTCTGTTTATTTTATTAACAGACCGTAATTGAATATTAAAAGAGTTTTTAACTACACACAAAAATTTGAGAAAATAATAGGGTATATACACTGCAAACATTTAGTTTTTAATGATCTTGCTATATCTAATTTTTTGGATTCAGGCTGCTAGGAACATTTCAAAGTGCATTAGAATTTTTATTTGAAATAAATTATAAATTAAATATTTAAAAATTTTTTTTGGAAAATCAACATACAAGGTGATTCAAAACTCAACGTACAAACGTTTAGGGAAGGTAGTATGGATGATTCTGAGCAAAAGCGTTCCTATGAACATGGGTCCGAATTTGAACGATAACTGAGATATGAACAGGCATAAAAATGCCACCACCAAGATCAACAAGTTAATAACTCAGGTTCTATAACATCTGGAAGATGAAATTTAGGGAAATAATAGCGAACATTTAACTGTGTATATCGTTAAAATTTGATCGAATTCTAACGAGAAGTTTCCCGGTTACGCTTTCACTGCGTAACGCGTGCTCACTTGTGAGTACTAACCAACACGTCTTAGATGTTGACTTTAATCATAATCATAGAAGGGAAGTAGTGAAACTCTGTAGTTCTCTATGTTCCACCCCATGATGGCGCCACTGCTGTTTTGGCTCCAAGCTTATTTTCCTGTTAACTTTTATTTACAAAATGATAAAATCTAAAATGAATGATAACATATCAAAAATAAAATTTCAATTGTGCATTTATTAAACTTTATTGCCTTTCATTATTAATAAATTTAAAACAGAATTATACTCTTAAAAATAAATAACAGTTCATGTACCAGGTGTTTCAAAAATGACCGGTATATTTGAAAAATCAATAAAAACTAAACGGGCAGCGATAGAAATACACCGTTTGTTGCAATATGCTTGGGACAACAGTAAATTTTCAGGCAGACAAACTTTTGAAATTAGTTACAATGTTCCACAACAGATGGCGCTGCACGCGATTTGAAAGATATAGAAGAAAATGCACTCTGTGAGTTCGCCATTCTGTAAGTCGTCTTTCTACTGTAAGCGTGTGCTGTAGAAAGAAAGGTTTATTCCTTAGAAAATATCGTAGTTTAGATTTTTCCAGACTGCAGCGCCATCTGTTGTGGAACATTGTAACTAATTTCGAAAGTTTGTCTGCCTGAAAATTTACTGTTGTCCCAAGCATATTGCAACACACGGTGTATTTCTATCGCTGCCCGTTTAGTTTTTATTGATTTTTCAAATATACCGGTCATTTTTGAAACACCCGGTATATTCAGAGAAAGAGTTCAAATATTAGAGCAATTTTGCAAATGTTTTATTTGTTTTACTTTTCACTGCATTACAAACATCTCTCCTCAATTCTCCAGTCAGAAAATAAAAACAAAATACAGGGTGAACAAAATACAGTCGCTAAACACTTAAATTCTCGTGGCTACTCCTTACAGGACGTTAAGCCTGTTTCACAATTACTGTTTGCGGGCGAAAAACAGGCGAATGCGGAAACCGCAACCGAGGCGAAGATTTTCCGCACATACTGCCGTTTCACAATTAGCGGAAATCGCCCGCACTTCTCTTCGCAATTAAGCAGGCGAAATTTTCAATTCAGACAGGTTCTGAAATTTAGCGAATCCGCGACAGCTTCAACCAATCAGGAAGCTTCAGGTTCGCACAGAACTATAGGGGGAAAAGTTGGAGAGAAGTAATGAACGGATATTTATAAGAGAAAAGGACGAGACACAAAAAATTCCTGGAATACAATAACCTACAATAAATAATAGTTATTAAATAAAAATGAAAAATAAATAATAATAATAATAATAATAATAATAATAATAATAATAATAATTAACAAAATAATTAATAAATAATAAGTAAAATATTCTAATTGCCTTTAGAGAATTATCCTTTTTGCTTTGATAAAGGATAGTCTCTATCCGAAACGTCAGATTTTATTTTATTTTATATTTCTAGTTTTATTTTGATTTTATTTATTACTTATTAATTATTTTGGAGAGAAGTAACAAAAACATGGCTACCACCCCTGCAAACAGTTCTCTCAATAAAAAACTTTAAAATGAAAAACTTATCGCTGCTGTGGAGGAACGGCCTCCAATTTGGAACACAAAACTGAAAGAGTATCAGAACAATATATTGATTTCCGAATTGTGGGAGCAAGTCTCGGAAATTTTGAACGTATCAGCTATGAAAAAAAATTCTTTCCCATTATATTTCGTTATATTTTATAATCGAGATTTAATGATTTTTTTTTTCTAAATTACCATTTCACTAATTTTTTTTTTTTTTTTTTTAATAGTTAACAAAAAATTTAAAAACCTTCGCGATACTTTCGTGAAAGAGTTTAAAAAGGCTGAAAAATTCAAAAAAATCAGGAAAAGTTACGGAAGAAATATACAAATCCACGTGGGCGTATTATGGCAGCTTACTATTCCTTCGGGATACAGTTTCCAACCGCACGTAAAATGAACGGATCCAGAATGAACCAATCAGGAGATAGTTAATGCGGCCGCGAATTTAATTGTGAAATAGAAACGGAAAATTGTTAAATCGCCCGCTTTGCTAGCGGAAGCGCGGATTCGCTGGGGCAAATGCGGGCGATTTAATTGTGAAACAGGCTTCAGTCTTTATATTCTTCATAACTTCCATAACAAAAAAGAAAGAAAGCAATTCGAGTCCTTTTCTCATGAAATTCAATTCCCTAAAATGACATTAACCTT
>JAHWFO010011830.1:24271-57318 GCA_023313115.1 Rhysida immarginata | reverse complement strand
AGTGTCTTTGGCTTTCCCTCCCTACATTTTTCTTCCCTCCCCCCTCTTTAAGCCCCTGTATATAAGACGTCTTTTAAGCCCCTATTATCACTTTCACTCTATCCAAAACGTCAGTTTTATTTACAGAATCTTACCACGCTGGGTTCATTTCTTTTTAAAAGCTTTTATTAACTTTGCTGTGTTAGTTTGTTTAGGTCAAATCTTGTAATCAATATTAAACCAACTTTCCGACAAGCTAGGAGCTGCAATTTGACACACTTATGCAGAATCGATGACAATTTATGATAAAGAAAAAAAATTTCAAATCGGTTCATTGGTTCGTGTTATAATGGTACTAACTCATTACTACGAATTGATTGTTGTAACAATTGGACATTTCGTTATGGCGAGAGGTAAATGTATCTATTGTTTATTGTTGCAAAATTAAGCTGTATTGTTGCCACTAAATAAAACATTATAAAAGCTTGGTTTGATAAACTAAACCTTTTTCCTCTTATCTTGTTAATAAACTAATTATAAATTTAAAGAAACATTTTGAGTACCATAATCATGATTTGAGAGTACTATGATTATGCATCTATTTGATTTTTTTTTTTTATTCAATTTATTTTTCAAATATACTTACTTTCATTAACAATTTATTTAACTACATAACAAAGAATAAATAAATAATATTTGTTCTACAATATCTTTTAAATGAAATTAAATAAACGACCCAAACTGCAAAACAATTCCTGTGTTTGGAGCCAAAACTGCAGCAGCGCCACAGTTTCACAAAACTCCCGCGGAGACAATTTCGAGTGACTGCACACTTAGATAATTTTTTCTACAAATATCTCTTCAAAAATTGTTAACTAAATCTTTTAGTTTACTTTTAACTCTAATAAAGAAATATATACTACAATTGGTTTCAGATAAGCATTAAATCTTCAGTAATATAAAATTATTTTCTTCTATGTCAATGTAAAAGCATAAGGAAGTTTCACTACTTCCCTTCTATGATTATGCTTTAATTGATCGTCTCTGCTGGCACGTCACGAGATTACTTTCATTGCTGCAAAAAGAAAATTCGCGCACGGGCAGTCTGTTAACTGGTAATGTAGAGTAAGCATCGCATTCTGATTTCGCTCCGTAAAATGTCAGTTATGAAACAACGTTCGAATATCAACGACAATCAACACTGTGGTAGTCCCCAACGTCGCCTCGAAACAAGAAGTTCTTGCAAGACAGAAGCAAGGGCAAAGTGATGTTGGAGCTTTTCTTCGACTCACAAGGTATCGTGTATTACGAGTTCATTCTCAGTAACCTAGGAAATGTACGTCGTCTACGTGATACGATCAGACGAAAACCTAAGGACAAGTGGGAACAAAAAACTGGGCGATTTTGCACGACAATGCCCTAGCGCACAGATCACTTTGGTACGCCAGTACCTAGCAAAACATGGTGTACCAACGTTGAACATCCACCGTACGCCAAACCTCGCTCTGTGCGATTTCTACCTTTTCCCGACCATAAAAAATGTGATTAAAGATCAACATTTTAACAGCGCCGATGAAGTTAAAGCTGCTGGGATATCTGCACTTCGCACCGTTCCGTAAACTGTCTTCGCAGAGTGTTTCCAAGCATTATACAGATGATGGCAGAAGTGTGTTACTCTCCAAGGACAGTATTTTGAAGAAAATGTTTAAATGTTTGTATTTTTTTTATGTGCAGAAATATAAATTAATTCCGGGAACTTTTTGAAGCTACCTCGTATGTGAGTGCTATATCGGAGGTTGAATATTTTATGTTCTTCTTATTCTGGAAGGTGACGTTAGTCATTAATAGCTTTTCGACTGTCATTTTTGTTTTTAATTCGAGGAGACTGCGGTAAGTTTCTTTTGGAAATCCTACTAAAATTTTTGAAACAATTACAAAGTGTACAGCAACATACGGTTGCACTGTTTTTCTCAGAAAATTTTAATTAAGAACTAGTTTAAAAAGAAGAGGGGAAAACTGAGTTAATGAAATATCTTATTACCGCAAGCATAATCTTTTTCAACTTTCCATCTTCTTTCAGTTGTACATGTATACGTAGCAAAGCTTTTGCTTGAAGGAGATGGTCCACATCTGAATGAAAAGGAGTCACCAATGTAAACGGAATCATTTGCTGTTGGATAAAGCTCAGCAACTGAGAAAGGTTTTGGAGGAAATGGACAATCTGTAATAATAAAGAAATTGCTATAATAAAAAACGAAAATTTAAGTAAATAATGCTTGTTGTAATACATAAATCTATGAATGCATAAATATATTTAGACTTTATAGGTACGTGCAACGGAATCTGTCCAAAGTGGATACAGTTTTAGATAGAGTCTGATGACATTTAATTCTTTCTTGGTAAAAACCTTGTCTGAAATAAACCTGTGAAAACTCAGGTCAAAAAGCCATTTAATTTACACTTTAAGATATCGATATTGCACTGCCTAGCCAAAAAGAAAGTCTCTATCAAATATCATTATGCAAATACTAAGGAGCCAATTACAGGCTTGCTACTGCAGTTATGTGCGAATTTGCGTAGGCAATATTTCCTTTAGAAGTAAGTACAAGGGCAAGATTCCTTCAACATTACAGTTCGGCATCTATGAAATTTCCTGCGGCAAATGTAGCAAGATACCGAGGTCAGATTCTTTGCAGACGAGACAGAAATAGCTGTTGCTCCACGCACGTTTCGACGCCCCGAAAAATCAGCGGTAGCCAAATATATATATAGGAAACTTGACACGACATCACTAAAAAGGAACTTAAAATTATTACGACACTTCAAAGACAACAGACTCTTAGAGGCCTATGAGATATTAGAAATCAGGAAGAAAGATGCCAACCTAGAATATTCAAAATAATTTAAATTGATTAGTAATAATTGTGAGGCCAATGAACACCCCCATAACACCGAAGATGAATTGAAAGCTGCCATTGTTCGAGTAATGACCAATATGAACCATGACCAATTGATTCGCGCATGTCGACGGTTTCGATCTCGCATGGAAGCAGTTATAGAAGCTGAAGGCGTAACAATTTATTTTTATCTTACTTTTGACTTTAACTTACGAGGGCGTTTTGAAAAGTAATGCCTTCATGGCTGTAGCTTTTTTATTTGGTAACCGATTTTCAAAATTCTTTTTATACCTGATATTTACATTTTTCTTCTATGTAATGCACAATTCACTTTTCGACATAGTCCCCATCCCTTTCCAAGCATTACGCCAATGCATGACTAGTTGGGTGAACCAGTCAGAGAGGAATTCTGGATTGTTGTCGACACCAAGATTGAATGGTCATTTCCTCATGGTCATTTCCCCCAAAACCTGACGTCCGATCCGGCGTTCCCGGTCATTTGCCCCATTATATTATTTTTTGTTTCAGTGCTTCTTCCATATAACCGTATTCTAAAGTGACAAATACAAACAAAGGGTAGCGAATAATGAATAATTTTAAGCTCATTGTGCAATTCCTCATGGCTGTATCATGCATGCCAAATTGCACGCGCCTTAAAGCACATCCACTGTAGAATACGTCTACGCAGTTAGTCGACAAGGCTAAATTGAACGTTTGGGAAAGGTACATATGTGAAATGAGACACCTAAAAAACACTACATTTTTATAAAAGGTTCAAAGTTTTTTATACATTCCCTACATCAAAGTAAGTAATCCCACGGTGTTAATTTTCATCTAACATAATTTCTTACAAAAATATTCGCAGTCAAATTTACAGAAATTAGTCGGTTAAGGTGTTCTATAAACACATGTTTCTCTGAAACTGTACGTCGTACAGGTTTCATTCATAGTTCATTTTAAAACTTAAAATGTGGGCTTTAAAACTATATATTTTCAGATATAACTGAAA
Source organism: Rhysida immarginata (assembly GCA_023313115.1). NCBI lineage: Eukaryota > Metazoa > Arthropoda > Chilopoda > Scolopendromorpha > Scolopendridae > Rhysida > Rhysida immarginata. The sequence goes on along the minus strand of JAHWFO010011830.1, from coordinate 53,433 downwards.
TTAAGGAAAAATTTATTTAACATGATCTTAACATTTATTTTGAAAATATTAAGTTAAAACGACATATTAAAAATCTGTAAAAAATACTACGAGATGGCCACGATCCACGAACTAGTTAGAGAAAACAAGTTATCCAGAAGGGTCGTTAACTACGTTCTTAAGGAGACCAAAAGAACAAAGAGCAAGGACAACGCATCAAGACCACGGATTACGCCATCTTCCGTGAACAGGGCATTGGAATAGCGTTCCGTACGTGTAACAATTCCAAACGCGTACTGAACCCGACCAAACAAGACTATGGAAACGATGTATACCAAGGGGCAGGCGTTTACAGGATGTTGCAGATAACTACAGGGCAGTAGAACGGGAAGCCTACCCGCTCGATTGGAGAGGTAGTAGGGATAGTCGAAACAAACAACTTTTCTTTGTACCAGTTTTGCGAGAAAAATTTATTTACCAACGCAGAACAGTTACAGCAGAACTCCAAGACATGTGAGAACAGGACGTGTGAAGAGGAGACACTGCAACGGTTTGCAGAGGATCCCTCAATAAGCACCCGTGCAGTCGCACATGCTGTGAGGACCAGCCAAACAATTGTCTGGAACGTCATGCATGTCAATGGGCAACATTCATACCACGAACAGACTGTGCAGGCTTTGCGACCCAACGATTACCAACTACGTGTGCACTTTTCCGACTGGTATCTTCGGAATGTTGCCGTCAATCCCGCGTTAGATGAACTTGTTTTGTTTTCTGATGAAGCAAGTTCACCAAGGATGGTCTCTTCAATTGCCACAACCGCTATGTGTGGAACGACACAAACACTTTGCACACTGCTGTAAATGTTCTGTGTTGGTAAATAAATTTTCTCGCAAAACTGGTATAAAGAAAAGTTGTTTGCTTCGACTATTCCTACTACCTCTCCAAGCTTGGCAATGGAATTAATTTTCACCCTGTATACGACAATTCCCTACGACAAATATAACCAGAGATATGCTTCTTTTTATGTGCGAAATTTTGATAGTTTTGATAATTAATTCTAAATATATTTTTATCTAGCAAACGAAACTATACATGCCTTACATTATATCCACTAGAATACACTGATAAAGTTTCAGAAAAATCGAGATTGGGGAATGACTCATATGCGCCCCTTCCGACATAGGTTTTAGTTGTTCCCCAAGAATTGGAAAGGTCAAGGAGCAAGGTCTCGTCATAAGTGATGTTATTCAGAGGAACAAACAGTTTTTATTTCAGGACAAGGGTCGTAGTGAAAAAAGAGCCAGCAACATATCCAGCCTATACGTAACAAAGCCAACGTAAATATATTTCGAGCTACGGAGTCCTTAGAAAACCCATCTATCCAGCGCCAACATGGCCAAGAAGCTAAAAATGTTTTCAAAGGAGTGTCGGACATATCATTCGAGAAAACCTGAAACACATAAGGGTCGTCTGACAGAACGATACATCCGCGAACGTTTCTCCAACGCCATAAAATTACGAACGGTGCGAGATAGATGGCAATGGGAGACATCCTAGATAGATGGGCACCAAATAAGCAACGAGATATTCATTACCGTCACAAAAATGGCAAACGACAAGCTACTTTCAGCGACAAATGCCCAGAAAAGCTTTTCATATGCAAGAAAAAAGCCATTTTTATAGTTATCAGAATCACCCTAAATAGAGCATTTCTGTAGTAGAGCATAGAGTCTCTTTTTTTAAATTCCTGCATCTGGAAGGACTGACACAATGCAATTTTCTTTGATTTAATTATAAGAAAGTTTAAAGAAATAACTTACAACAGTATTTATGAACCAAGAACTGGTTGTCTTCTTCCAAAAGTGGCACCCATTTAAGATCTATTGTGCACTCATAGCTTTGATAAACTGGCGAATCAGAAAGGTCATTGCAATGGTAGGTGGCATTAGTGAAGATAGTCGAATGTCCATTCCAAAGGCGTATTTGAGGGAAATTCACTTCTGGTAACTTTTCTTTGCATGCTAGAAGCACACGAGATAATTATTTTCCAAATTAAAGAACACTAAGCACATACAATAAACCTATGATTGTTTTAATTCAATTAGTTAACAAATTTACGAATCACCTATAGTAAGAAAATTAGTTAACAAATCTAAAGCAAATAATGTTTCATTAATGTTCTATTTATGTATTTTAGTATTACTTTTAATTTACTGCTTCATAAAAAAATTTCTTTCAGTCAACTTTTTCAATTTATTTAGAGAGAACCCAAAAATATGTAATGAATGATAACTGGAATGATACTAGGTTAGCAGGGTAGTGCAAAAGTCTGGACCCATAGGTTTCAGCGATTTTTAATGAAGATGGGCGGAAAAACGATCGAAATAAGATGGGAGGAAGATTAAGAAAAGCAGCGGAAAAAAATAAAGATGAGCGTACTACAGAAAAGCCACTCCTGCGGAGAATAGAGAGAGACCAACAAGTCTACATTCAGAAGGAGAGAGAAAAGAGGGAAGGAAGGTAGAGAGAAGTGAGAAGAAAGACAACGGGAGAGAGAGGGGTGAGTTAGTTTCCACAGCATCTCGTCACATCTCGTCGTTTTCGCAAGAATAACAGCTAGACCACAGAGTAATCTAGGCTAGGCGATCGATTTGCTATCTCACTCTCCCACTAATAATAAATTCTTATATAGGGTGCTTTTGAAAAGGATGTCGTGAGACACCTAGCGATGTTCTGCACCTTAAAATAAACACAAGTTTCCTCATACGTTTTGTCGAAATTACATTCCTTAAATGAGTAAACAGCTCGTAAAGTTTGGTTAAACTCCGCCCATAACGTAAACAAAAAGCACATGAAAAAAGTAAACACCACCACCTGTTCCATTAATAGGTTTCTGCGAACTGGCTGTGCAGTAATGTGTTGGCCCTAAACTCAACCACCCTCACAGCTCACTGAAAGATTCGTAATTACTAGACCTCAGAAATGAACTTGTCCACAATTTAGGAAAGACGTGCAAGTGAATAAATGATCGAGAGATACAGTTTAAAGTCTCCTTAAACCAGTTTACATTTCTTGTTGGCTGGTTTGCTTTTTGCGGTATGACGCACATCCAGATAGCAACTGTTCAACGAACTGAGTGAATTACGAATGTCATTCTTTTTGGTGAGTAGGCTTAAAGGCGTCTACTTTTTTAATTTTTTAAAGTGTGATAGGGTGTAATTTACAACCTTCATTTCGTACACTTAAACAGCTACGACTGAATGATGTACACAAATGAGGAATAAGCAGACATGCACCTTGCATTTGGTGCATGTAATATCAATGCTGGTGAGGCTGGCAGAAGGTATCGGCAAACATTCCCTAATCGTTGTCATCCAGATCGGCGCATCTTTCTTCGGATTGACCGTGATCTACGAGAATCGTCCAATGCGCGACCGTGGAAGACAGCGTTTAGATCCTAACATAGAGGATGAAGTTCTTGACTTTTTTGCACAGAATCCCACAACTAGTACTCGAGTGATAGCAAATGAGTTCGGTATCAGTCGTACATCTGCATGGAAGACTGCAAATCGGAACTGTCAGCATCCATTTGACATCCAAAGCGTACAAGCATTCAGCCTGCAGATTTCAGCCACGACAACAGTTCGGCGAGTGGGTGCTTGACATGCAGAGAAACCACAACTGTTTCCTGTCAAGAGTCATTTGGACTGATGAAACAACATTTGGGCAAGATGGGAAACTGAATTACCATAATTATCACATCTGTTCTCATGAAAATCCCCATGCAGTGCAACCCTCTCACCACCAGCATCAATGGAGACATGATGTATGGGGTGGAATTGTTGGAGGTGTTATTTTTGGACCTTGTTTTTTGCCATCAAGACTGCGTGCTGCCGAGTATCTTCATTATTTCGAAAATGATTTGCCCGTTCTGCTTGAAGACATTACATTATTGGAACGCAGACACATATGGTTCCAACACGATGGTGCCCCGCTCATTTTGGACGAAGTGTACGACGTCCCCTGAGTGGATGCCCCCTTACCGTGGGTCAGGGGTTTGGGTGCTTCAGGGATTCTGTGAGCTATGCTGGTTGTAGCACGGCTACCTTAGGGTCACCCTTACCAGAAAGGTCATGGTTGAGAAGTGAGACGAAGAGTATCCAAACAAACATATCTCATGATGTTGACAAATAAGAGAATTTATACTGCATCGGGTGTGGCGCAGGTTAAAGTCACCCGCGTTCGGGAGTTAGGCAGAGGCTCTCGTTCGAAAAATAGTCGACAGTCTCCCGGCTGTTATCTCGGAGCAATGCCTCCGAGAAGCCCCACCAGTGCACTCGCTATGCGCTTGGGGAAACGGTCGGGGGCAGCGCATGCCTTTACCCAGGAGGAGAAACTGGTAAAGCGACAACGGGATCGGGTGCTGTCAATCGGCACTTGGAACGTATTCTCCATGACAGGAAAGGAATCAGAGTTAGTGGAGGAAGCCAAACGGTATCGACTGGATATCATAGGTATTACCTCTACGAAACGTCCAGGTTCTGGAACTGTGGACTTAGAAGGAGGGTGGAAGCTTTTCTACTCTGGTGTCAACCCTAACATGACTGCCCAGGCGGGAGTGGGGATACTCACAAGTCCCCGGCTGGCAGATTATGTTGCAGATTGGACCCCCTTAGGTGGAAGACTGTGTCTCCTGAGGCTTCAGATAGGGAAACGGTCTCTCTCTCTATTCGTTGCATATGCTCCGAATGCAGTCACAGAGTACCCACTTTTTCTAGATGAAGTTGATGCTGCTCTTAGCAGGAGAGGGAGTGCAGATTCTGTCATCCTGATGGGCGACTTCAATGCACACGTAGGGGCTGATGACCAAACGTGGAGGGGCGTGATTGGGAGGAATGGTGACCCCGATTTAAATGCGAATGGGAGGTGCTTGTTGGATCTCTGTTGCAACAATGGACTTTCCATCACAAACACCTTCTTCCAGCACAGGGATGTCCATAGGTATACCTGGTACAGGGATGCAATGGACCAGAAGTCACTGATTGATTTTGTAATTGTTTCAGCTGACTTATTCCGATCAGTGTTGGATACTCGTGTGAGAAGAGGGGCAGAACTATCAACTGATCACCACCTTGTTGTCTGCACTTTGCGGTTCTCTGAATCCATGCCAACCAAGCGAAATACTAGGTTCAGACAAACTTGGCGCATCAAATGGGAGGCACTGGAGGATAGAGCTGTGAGGAAGACCTTTGCAGATAGCATATCTTCAAGTTTCAAAGAACTACCCAGTGATCGTGGTACTGTTGAAGAGGAGTGGCAGTTGTTTAAAACTGCTGTGATTACTTCGTCTGCTTTGTGCTGTGGTCGTAAGCGGCTGAGTGTGGCGCAGGGCGGTGAGAAAAGGACTGCATGGTGGAACGGTGAAGTCCAAGAAGCTGTCAAGGCAAAGAAGGAAGCTTATTTGCTATGGCTTGCAAATAAGTCAACTTCGAGTCGAGTGCGGTACACTGAGGCGCGAAAAGCAGCAGCAAAGACAGTATCAACAGCTAAAGCCAAGGCCTGGGAGAAGTTCGGGGAGAAATTGGAAGCAGACTATGGTTCGGCAAACAAGGTGTTCTGGCAGACCGTGCGCCGCCTCCGTGGAAAGAAGTCTCTTTCATCACAAACTATTAAGAGTTCAGATGGGAGGCTTCTGAAAACGGAGGAGAGCGTATTGCATAGGTGGAAGGAATACTTTGCATCTCTTCTTAATCCGGTGACAACAACAACTGAGGCATACGAGGTGCACCTTGGAGCGGAGAATAGTCATGGTAGTATCACTGAAACAGAAGTCAGATGGGCAATTAAGTCCCTGAAGACTGGCAAAGCTGCAGGTGATGATGAAATCCGGTCCGAGATGTTAAAGGCCTTAAATCAGGATGGTATCCTGTGGCTGACTCGGGTGTGTCAGGTTGCTTGGATATCTGGACAGGCCCCTAAGCAATGGCAGACAGGAATTGTGATCCCTATCTTCAAAAAGGGAGATCAGAGAGATTGCAACAACTATCGAGGCATCTCTTTGCTCAACATTCCTGGGAAAGTGTACGCTAAGTGTCTGGAGAAGAGAAGTCGGGAAATAGTCGACTCCAAACTGTCGGGGAAGCAGTGTGGTTTCCGACCTGGCCGAAGCACGACGGATCACATCTTTGCTCTAAGGCAAATCTTTGAGAAATCCTGGGAGTATGCAAAAGAGGTCTACGCTTGCTTTGTGGACCTCGAAAAAGCATATGACAGGGTTCCTCGGGAGAAGCTCTGGCAAGTGTTGCAAGAGTATGGAGTGGATGGGCAATTACTGGTTGCTATCATGTCTCTGTACGAAAGCTCTGAGATGTGTGTCCGGATAAATGGCATTAAGTCAAGACCGTTCACCGTGGGTGTTGGACTCCGCCAAGGGTGCGTACTGTCGCCCATCTTGTTCATTATCTTTATGGACTGGATAGACAGGGGCAGCCGAGGCGATGAGCGTGTTTGTGTGGGCGACTGCCTGGTGGAGAGGTTGCTCTTTGCAGACGACCTTGTCCTGCTTGGGTCTTCTCGCACGAACCTTCAGCATGCACTAGACCGGTTTGCAGCCAAATGTGAAGAAGCTGGGATGAAGATCAGTGTGGCTAAAACCGAAGCTCTGGTTCTTTCAAGACAGCCTGCTCAGTGCGCTCTCCATGTTAGGGGAGCCTCATTGAGACAGGTGGAGAAGTTCAAGTATCTCGGGATTGCATTCACGAGTGATGGACGGCAGGAGAAAGAATTGGATGCTCGGATCGCTGCAGCAAGCTGTGTCAGACGTGAACTGTGGCGATCCGTGATAACGAAACGAGAGCTGGGTAACAAAGCCAAGCTCTCCGTCTTCAAATCTATCTTTGTCCCCATTCTCACCTATGGTCATGAGGCTTGGGTAATGACCGAAAGAGTGCGATCGCGGGTACAAGCGGCCGAAATGAGATTCCTGAGAGGTGTGGCAGGTGTTACCCTACTAGATAGAGTGTACAGCAGCACAATAAGGGAATCTTTAGGTGTTGAGCCGCTACTTCTCCGCATTGAGAGATCTCAGTTGCGCTGGTATGGCCACGTGATACGGATGCCGCAAACTAGTCTTCCTAGGCAGTTGTTATTTTCCAAGCCGGTGGGTAAGAGACCAAGGGGTCGGCCTAGAACCAGGTGGCTAGACTACATGGAGAATCTGGGTTCGAGTCGCTTGGATATTACCAGGGATGACATGCGCCTGATGGCGGAAGATCGCGATCGCTGGAGATCCTCCATAGGGCTGCTGCTCCCGCGACCCTAACGGATAAGCGGGTTTGAAAAGTAAGTAAGTAAGTAAGTAAGTAAGTGTACGACGTCACTTGGATCTTCATTATCCAGATCGTTGGATTGGCCAGGGTAGTTTGCATAGGTGGCCAGCAAGATCGTCAGATCTCACGCCCATGGACTTTTACCTTTGGGATTACGTAAAAACGTGGTTTACCCAGATCCACTTGTAACAGCGGACGAAGGACAACAGAAAATCATAAAGGCCTTCGACGCTATACAGACGAACTGGAAGCTGTGCGTCAATCAGTTGTCGGACGTGCAAATCTTTGCACTCAGCAGAATGGAAGCAACTTTGAACATTTACTGTGACCTGCGATGCGCTTTCGACCTAATTAACCGATAAAAGTGAGATCATTAAATTAATACCAAATTAACTTTTGACGTTTTTTCCGAATAAAAATTACACATAAATTACAATGTTCCCTAATTCATGGAGCTCTTCAAATCATTAAACTGATACATTAATGGCCAGCAAGCACACACACATTTATAGTAAAGACATGCTAAAACCATTAAATCCAGTATACTGTCACAATCGATTGTTTGTTTTGATTGATAAGATGGTAAACGAGTAATTGTCTCGACAATCAAGAAACGTATTAGTAGTAAAATGCATGTTCTGTCCGAACTTCATTTAGGCCTACATAAAGTGGTCGTTGACGCGATTTTGTTAACGCAAGATTTCTTCGATTTTAAAATCGAGTGACAAGTGAAAAAAAGTATGTTTAATTGAAGTACGTTTTCGATCGCACAGCTTCCGTTAGCCTAATTTGGCTTTCCTGTGAGAGTGGTTAAGTTTAGGGCCAATAGCTCGCAGAAACCTATTAATGGAACACGTGGTAGTGTTTAATTTTTTTTCATGCGCTTTTGTTTACGTTAAGGCGGAGTTTAACCAAACTTCACGAGGTGTTTACTCCTTTAAGGAATGCAATTTCGACAAAACATATGATGAAACTTGCGTTTATTTTAAGGTGCAGAACATCGCTAGGTATCTCACGACATCCTTTTCAAAAGCCTTGTATATGGAATCGTGTTAAACTCGGACATCCTCCATGGTGCTTATTCGCGAGATAAACTTAACATTTATAATTAAATTATGGCCGTCGCAATCGTTATCCTGATGTGCGGATACTTTGCTATATAATTCTATTCTTTAAGGTTTCTTTTATTACATTCCTGACTTAGCCGCCCACCTCGACAGAGTTTCACTACTGGACAATTTGGATCCGGAGCCCGACTCCAATAGAATTATATTATCGACCCAGCCATATTGAGAGCCCGTAGGACTTTTGTCTGAAGTTCCGCAATGCAAAAGAAATAGTAAACAACTATCATATTTAGATTTGTCAATTATCATATTTAGACTTGTAAATTCATAACTTCCTTATTCTCATCTTTAAGCATATTTAACGATGAGCATTAGAAGTGTTAATGTGTTGTTTTTCTTTCGTTAGTTTCAACGGAGCCCCTACCCTCATGGTGGGCTATGGACCTTTCCCGGTTCAGGTAAGTTAAAAAGAAGACAAGACATTCAACTTTTGTACTTTTGCCATATTTATTGAAAATAATATCAATTTAATTTTGTGTAAATTACAAGTTTTGGCATTAGAAACTTTATTATTCATTGCAAAATTCAAATTATTTATTATTGTTATCTAACACATCCTCCTTCTTTTACTCTGCTGCCACGTTTAAGCCAGAAAGTCACGTGACAATAAGCTATTTACTATAGAATTTTTTTTAACAATAAGTATTATTTATAATTTTATTTATTATAAAAGGGAAATTAAAAGATAACATTAAAAGAGAACACTACAAGCATTAAAAGATAACATCACACCATAAATTGAAACCATAAGAGGGAATAACCGTATGCTCAGAAATGTGCAAAGATCATGTTTCTACCGAGTGAGAAAGTGTTTGGAAGAAGTGGATTACAGTTCCAACACTTATGGTAAACTGGAAGTTATTATATAGTAATTAATTTTATTCGAATAAATAAAACAAATTTCTATAATTAATTGCCTATGGGTCTAGACTTTTCCACCACCCTGTATTTCATGAAGCATATACAGGGTGTTTTAAACTCAATGTAAAAAACTTTTAGGGGAGATAGTATGGGTGATTCTAAGCAATAAAGTTCATATGAACATGGGTCCAAATTTGAATGATAACTGAGATATGAACAGAAATAAAAATACCGCCACTAAAATCAACAGCTTAATAACTCAGGTTATGTAACGCCTAGGAAAATGAATTTTGGAGGAATAATAGGGTACATAAAACTGTGTACACCTTTAAAATTTGATCGAATTCCAACGAATAGTTTCCGAGTTACCCACTCAAAATCGAAACACACGCTCGTTAGTGCTCGCATGTGAACACTACTACGATTTTGAATGCGTAACTCGGAAACTACTCGTTGGAGTACGATCAAATTTTAACGGTATACACAGATTTATGTACCCTATTATTCCTCTAATATTCATTATCTAAGGCAATGCAGAACCCGAGTTTTTATCTTGTTTATTTGGGGGGCGTTTTTTTTTTTTTTTTATTTCTGTTCATATCTCAGTTAGCGTTCAAATTCGGACCCATGTTCATATGAACTTTTTCGCTTAGAATCACCCATACTGCCTTTCCTAAAAGTTTTTTACATTGAAATTGAATCGCCCTGTATTTTAAGGCGTTAGCATAGTTATTAAATGAAGCGTTAGAGTCAAATATCCAGTAGCCCATGAAGACCATCCAGTAGACTATGATCACTCCTAACATCACCTCTCATGATCACACCCAACGACCCTTTCCTAGTCTCACCAGTTAGCCAATTGCTTACTATCGGTTGAGAACCGCTATTCTCTGAAGATCTGGAGATCTGGCCGGAACTGCATCTACTGACAAATGACTATCTTCTTCTTTGGAGAAATTAATCAACCAGAATAGCCTTATGTGAAGAAGTATTATCGTCCATAAAAAAAGAACTATGGATCATAGCTCCTCTTAAAAGCCTAGCATAAGGCTCTGAGAAGGTAAAGTTGTTCAAGCATCCATCCGTCCAAAATGCGGACCGGTCTATTAATACATCACCACTGTAATAAACAGTCTCCTGATATAAAATGGAGATATCGGGTTTAATGTTTTCTTCAGGCACTGGTTAAAACACGTGTATAAACACGTCGACTGTGTAGAAACTGAATCTGAACACGTGTGTATAAAAAAAAAAACAGAGGCTCTTTGAGCTCGGATCCAAGGTTGATGACTTTGCGCAAGGATGAGAGGATGCAGGCTATAGGTCTTCTGACATACGGTCCTCTTTAATGAAGTCGTCTCTTCAGTGTGCGCCCCAATATTGGTTCTTTGATAGCTAATAGGTTGAAAGAGAGAGTTGTCTTGATGTTGATTCCCCACAGCGGCGGGCAGGTAGAGCCAATTAATGGTTTTCCTGGAATATTGTGGCTCTCGTTCTGGACTTCTAGCTATTTTTCCAGTTTCCTGGAAATGTCTTCAAACGTTTTACGGGACCTTTTAGCCTCAACTTTTGATTAACCTGCTTCAATTTCTGGATGCTCTCCACCTTTAAAGAGTCCTTCACTTTTTGCGTGAAGGCACTGTTTCACTTTCACTGAGCTATACTCACTGGAATGCTCAATGGTAAACAACGTTTTAGAGCGTACTTCATTTTCATATTGTTATCCTGGATTAATATTATCTAAGAACGTTTCATTCCAAATTTCGGTAAGTGCATTGATAACTTCTTGAGATAGTCTTCATTTTGTGTTTCTCAATTTAATTTGGGACACCCGATGTATTAAAACTTCAAAGAAAATGTAAGCTCGAAAATACTGAAACAACGAAAATATACTCGTAAGTTAATTAATATTTGTATAGAGATTGTGTAGGTTAAAAACAATTACATATACAGTAGTAATTGAATAAAGATCAACATCTACTATACTCATTAATTAAAAACTCAATCCTAAAAAATAGAACAGAGTAAGGCTCTATGCACTGTCGTTAACTTTCTAGTTTTTAGGTCAAGGCTTTCAAGTTTCAGTTGAGTCTAGTCTATTATACCAGCTGAAATGTTATTCCAACGTTTCCACTTTATAAAATGTTGTCTCTATAGATGTTGTCTAAAAGTTTATATATAACTTTATCATTTACTTTTTAGAGTTATTTATCTTAACAGCTTTTTCACATAAATTACAATATACCTGTTGTTTATTCTTGAATAATTATTAGATGATGATCATGAAACCCCTTTATTCGAAGAAATATGAATGCAAAGAGGTAGAAAGAGGACGTTTTGAAAACCTTCTTTGAACTCATCTATTCGGCAAAAGACAAAAAATGTTACATAAAATATTACGTTAAGATATTCAAAATATTTTTTACATTCAAAATATTTAGAGTAAAGGGATTTTATGATCACCCTGTACAATGTTTACATTAATCAGAATTTCACAAATATTTCCACATTCCCTTCTCTTTACATCTTTTGCTGTTAACTCGCTTAATTTTCGAAAATTACTTTAAAAAATATGAATGGGTAAAATAAAATAAATTACTTACTACAAACAGAAGACATAGTGCTTTCTATATCTGTAGCATAGAACTCCCAGTGTAAGAAATTATTACAATGGAAAAGAGGGTAAGATGGTGAACGTGGGTCTTCAGAACATTTAGCATAGACTGTTGAATTGGGCTGTCGGCTTACCGAGGTGATATTAGGAATCACCCAATATTTATCATTCAGATCTGGAAATTCATCAGGACATTCTAGGAAATATAAAAAAGAATGTTAAACGAATAAACAGTAGCTATTATTCAATCATGTGTATTCACAATTTTATCAGTACTTTACTCAAGAGAAGTAACCTATGACAAATCATCCTTTCCACATTGTAGATCAAAAACCTTGACCAACTGCAAGAGCTATAGGAGCACTCGTTTCAACATACGGTATAGTACATGCATTACACAAATCCTCTCTTATAATATTATTTTTGGTAATTTAATTTTAATTATTACAATAATTTAATGATGGCGAGATATTTCACAAGAAGGCACATTTCAAGGGGCATTATACAAATTTAGTAGTTATAGGACTACGATGAAGAAATGTATGATTTATTATATCTGAATTTTTTTTTTCGTTTCTTTCTTCCGAGGTTTCTTCCACAGACGCCTTTCTCCTATACTAGAGATTGGATTAACTTGATCCCAAACAGGTGTAACAACGGATCAACATTTAACCCCTTTCAAATTCCATTATTAAATACAGCCATCTTACTATCTTCAGTATATGAGCATTCACAAGTGGGTCATGGAAATGATAATGTGATGCAGCCTATATTCACAAAGCATATACGATCTGCCAGTCGCAAGCACGGAGCTAGTCCTTTGGCGAGGAGTATCTTATGTGACCAGATACTTCTGGGAGAATAAGGAAATCCCAGTTGCCGCGAAAGAAACGGCAGCATAGCGGGTCGTAGACTATCCTTAATGTACCATACCAAAGGAAAATAAATTGGAATGGCGGAATGGTACATTAGCACATGCCTACCACGAGATGATGATACGGACTCAAAAAAAGAAAATTGTATTTTTCAATAAGAGGAAGCTGTTCATGTCGCATTTATTGTGTTTGGGGCGAAGAAATGAATACTTCTGCTATATGTTCATTTTTAGGGAAAAAAGTTAATTTCTCTAAAAAGGCTTAGCCCATTTCAAAAAAAAAACAAGCCTCATTTAGAGTTTTAGGACCCTCGAAATATTAATAAAGCAAAAAAAAAATTTTTTTTGGAGGGGGGGCAGGGGGATATTTAATAATTCCAAAACGGCTCATCACAGCCAAACAAGTCATTTACAAAAAAAAATTCGCCTTTCTGAGAGGAGTTCGTACATGTTAAGTTTATTGAGTTTGGCTCGCTGGTTTGAACGCTACAGCTACTTTTTAAATTTTAGAAAAAAATTAATATCTCTAAAAAGGCTCATCCAATTGAAATAAAAATTACGCTAAGGCACAATTTAAGGAACCGTCTAAGCATATATATTTTTTATTTGGTTCGGCTATTAGCCGTTTCAGAGGAGTTAGCTGCACGTACGTACATGCACACGGATTTTTTTTTTCAAAATTTCAACATATCTTTACGAATCATGACTTTTTAAGTCGATTTCAGCAAAAAAAAAAATTTGAGTTTCTGAAGCGAGCACAGGCCTTCACTCTTAGAGAGTGGTAGGCCATTAAGAGGACAAGAGGATAAGAGATTGGTTTTTCTCCTTTGGTATTACGATTATCCACAGTTTCTCGGTACGTGGAGTTTTTTTTGTCCCAAACAGACGAGAGGGGGACCCAAAAATAACGAGAAATGTTTTCTGGCGGGAAGTGTAATGTTAATTCCGATTTCATCCGCTAAGTATTACACTAGACCGATCTGGATAAAGCTCTAGCATTAGGATCAGTTGGCGAAACATCTGAGCGTTCCATGTGGTTGTTTTCGTAAGCGCTGTTGGAAGTACTCTGCGATTTTTTCAATGGAGGAGGGGATGAAAGAGCAATGTGCTAACATCAAGTTTTGTTTCCTGTTAGGGAAATCAACAGCGGAAACTGTTTCAGTGGCTTGGAGAGCTTATGAGAAGGAAGCTTTGAGACAGACAAGGGTTTACGAGTGGTTCTCTCGTTTTAAAAGTAGTCGAATGTCAACTGAAGATGAACCCTGACCAGGACAACTTTTGACTTCCAGAACGGATGAAAACGTTCAAAAAAATCCGTGATGCAATCATGTCTGATATTCGTACAGCAATCGGTGAATTGGAGCTCATGCCAACGAATTTTGTATAATGATTTGCATATGAAACGTGTGGCAGCGGAATATTTTCCGCGTTTGCTTTCCAGCAGCCAAGCGTATGAGTGTGTGACAGGAATTGAAAAACAGTCAGAAAGCGGTCTAAATTTTCTGTCAAAAGTTATCACGGGCGACAAATTCGTGGTTTTATGGATATGACCCAGACACCAAACTGATTCATCGCCAAGACCGAAGAAAGCAAGGCAGGTGAGATCCAAACTGAAAACAATGCTGATTTGCTTTTTTAACTTCTAAGGGATCGTCCACCATGAATTTGTTTATCAGGGCACCAATAGTGAATCAACATTACTATTTTGAAGTGCCAAAACAATTGCGTGACTAGTGCGAAAAAAACCGGCCTGCGTTCTGACGATCAAGGGATTGGTTCCTCCGTTACGACAATGCCGCTGCACACACAATATTGAGTGTTAAGCACCTTAAACCAAAAACCGAATGACAACAGTTTCTTACCCTTCCCTACACAACAGAACTCGCTCCAGCGACTTCATTTTGTTCCCAAGAATGAAAAGAGAGCTTACAGGGAGGCGTTTTCAAAGAAGATATGAAACAAAAACCACTGGAGAAATTAAACAGCATAACTTTGGACGATTTCAAAAAATGTTTCAACTAATGGGAAAAACGTTAGGACAAGTGTATTATATGATGGACATCATTTTCAAGGTGATTAAAGTTTAAAAATATTCTTTTCAAATTAACGAGTTATCTATCTTCTATCGATATTTTTGGTTATGGCAAGGCATATTAATGAGAAATATCGCATGATCAACAATGCAACAATACTTATCAACAATGGTATCAACCAGAGACAAATGAAAGTAAGAGACTGGCAGTGCCCTATTCATTTTGCTGAGCGCTACTGGTGCCACCGGAAGTGCAGCGATCTCCATTATGGGAATGGCAGAAACGTAAGGTGGCGTATGTTCTCAATGTTATTTCAGCTGTTTTTGTAGATGACTTCAAGAGGTATTAGTAAGCGTAACCTGTTTTCTGATTTTTTTAAAAAAACTTTATTGCATTAACTAACGATAACGTATACTTTTAATGACTTTCAATAGCTGATTCAATGCCTTACGAATTTTTAAAAGAGCGCGTACAACTCGCAACTCCTATCGTTATTGTAATAATGGAGGCTTAGCCAGAGACAAGTGAAAGCCTAGATGAAGAGAACTGAAGAAGCAAAGTTATTTCTTCATCCATGGTGAAAGTAAATGGATCTAGAGGAAGGATGAATTTATTTTTTAAGTCTTAACTGATTTTTATTATTATAAAAGTTGATTCTTATAGCTTAATCAGTCTTAATACCTAATAAATATTTTCATTTATATTGCTAAATAAAAAGTAAATTTGAAGCCTCTTCATACAGTATTACCAATGGAGTTTCGAAAATAGCTTCAGTTACACAAAAAATTTAAATTGATTTATTCTTTATTGATTTTTAAATATAATAAGTCGTGATAAGACACTGCGTATATTTTCTCCATTTATTTTTCTGTCAGTCGCTTGGTTTCATGGTGATATCGAATATTACAGTATGTGATGACAATAAGTCTAATAAGTCTAAGCACATGATCGTCAGAAGGACTCATTTCGAATGAATGGTGAGTTAAATTAGTGAAAATATTAATTTTGTTTTCGGTTATAAAATGTAATGTTTTTGCTAGAACTTTGATAGGCATATTCAATTTAATTGCTCTTTGCTCTTTTAGATTATAAAATTCACTCCTAATGATTTTTTTCTGAAATTTTGCACATGTATACTACATCTTTCCATGGTGTGATAAGGCCTCCTTATTTTTTTTTCTCAATGAAATTAAGGCTGTGGTAGCTCTGATATTGCTCTTTCAACGCTTCTTTACATTAAATGCAGATTATAGATTTAATTTCAGACCTAGAAACGAATCCTGCCGAATCACAATATTTTGACAAGATTTTAATATCAGGGATTGGATTGGACGCGTCATCTGATATGGATTCATGATTATATTCATCAGAGTTATACATGAATTAATGTTTTGTGCCCTGCACTCAATTTTAACCTGGTAAATTTAATGCCAATCAATTTGTCATTAATTTAATGTTTAATAAAAAATGCTGTATAATTTTGTTGTCGAAATAAAAGATGTATCCACTTTTTACGAAGAATGTCATCCTTTGGAAATCTACAGCACAAATGTTTCGTTTTCTAATTTTTTTGTTTAGCTTTGAAATAGCTATTATACACAGGTGTAAGAGCTTGGTGCTTATTTCTTGCGTGACAATTTTTTTTTAATGTATTCATCACAATAAAAACGTTTATACCTATGTTTACTGAAATATCAGATTAAAATGTATCATGTATTAAAATATTTAAAAGCTGCGTCACAAAATTGTTTTAAGATAATAAAAAAATGCAATTTTAATTTTTGTTAATCTGATAATAATGGAATATTTGTAAAGACAGGACATTTAAACTGGAAGGATATTTAAAAGTTTAATTGCTATCAATAAACAAACCTAACATAATTTATCAAATATTAACTAATTGATTTTAAAATTTTAAATTAAAAGAAAACCTGGTAACCTAAAATATTTTTGAAAAGGTACTTAAATTGTTTTTTTTTGTTTTGTATTTTTTGTTGTTTTTTTTAAACAAAAAGCGAAAAGGAAGAAATAATCAGTTTCTTAATCCAAATATTGTAATAAGCAATTAACTAAAAATATAATTACTTGTGAACTGAAGTATTGGATCTTTTTTTAAAAAACGATTTGACCAATATGTATGAGAATTTCGTCCAGTTAGGTATTAGAAGGGGGGATTATAATTTGTACATCTCGTACTAATCAACAATAATTTGGATTATAATTAGTGAACTGTATATTTTATTTTATTAACTTTTAAATTATAATTTATAAAGGAGAATTTTCCTAGTTGATTGTTTAATATAACTCGTCCTCCTATTCCATTTAAACTTTTTTTTAAAATTTATGTTTAAGAATAATTTTATTTATCACCAAATAACTTTTTATCAGATGGGCCGATTTGGATGATTATTTTTTTGTTTAATAGAGCAAGTTTTTCTGGTGGTTCCATAATAAATTCATCGAGATATCTTAGGTAGATATTACAAAAAATAAATGTTTGCGATTGATTCACATGCATTGCCTACGGCGATCAGCTGTTTCTTGCCAATCCCGATATGGCGGCGCAAAGGCACCACTAGAGGGGAGGTCACTGCCAGTCTCTTACTTTCATTTGTCTCTGGTATCAACACGCAATTCACAAACACTCTGCACGGACCAACAATATACATCTCATGACCAATGATGCAAAGAAAGGTTTGTGCAACAATAGGTATCAACAATGGCGTCAACAAGCAATGCACCAACACTATGCAAGGATCAACAATATATATCACATGACCAACAATGCAAGGCAAAGTTTGTGCAATATGGATAAGTTTCAATAATGCATAGAATTCCTGTTATTCAGGCTTTTCATAGAAAACAGAGTTCTTAGTACTTAACAATTTCTTAAAAATCTTTAAAAATGATCAGTAACTGGAGATAATGGAGAGTTAACAGACTATTGAGAAAGAGTGGAAAGTCTACAAAGGAAGCACTCCTTTAGCTCCGTGCTGTATTGAGCAAATGGTAAGCAAGTAAATAGAAGAATCGACAGCCACTAGACTACACAAAGTGATGAACGGCCAAGTTTTGCTTCAAGACATCGGGAGAAGAGTGGTAATTGCAACAACATCGTGTACATCTGAAGTAAGATTACGTGAGTAAGAAATTATTTAGACTAACAGTGGCATCCTTGGAGAAGTCCATCCATTGTGAGCCTTTAGAAACATTTTTTTCGAATTTTCATTAAGAATTTATACTGTATTAATTCTAAGCGTTTTTATGTGTGTTATTTTTAAGATATTGCAAAATTGAATCCAAAATAAAAACAATAGGCATCAACAATGGTATAAACACGCAATGCAACAACGCTACGCAAGGATCAACCATATATATCTCATGACCAACAATGCAAGGAAAAGTTGGTGTATATTAGATAAGTTTCAATTTGTAACAATACATAAAATTACTGCTATTCAGGCTTTTCTTAGAATTGAGAGTTCTTAGTACTTACCAATTTCTTGAAAATCTTTAAAAATGATCAGTAAGTGGAGATAATGGAGAGTTAGCAGCCCACTGAGAAAGAGTGGAAAGGCGATAGAGGAAGCACTCCTTTAGCTCCGTGCTGTATTGAGCAAATGGTAAGCAAGTAAATAGAAGGATCCGCGACTGTAAAACTACAAAAAGTGAAGAATGGCCAAGTTTTGCTTCAAGACATCGAGAGAAGAGTGGAAATTGCAACAACATCAAGTGTACATCTAAAGTAAGATTACGTGACTAAGAAATTATTTAGACTAGCAGTGAAAGAAAAACTTGGGTATAAAGTATCCAGTGATGTTCACCGGTGGTGAAGATGGATATCAATTTAATCTGAGGCAAGTCAACAAGAGGTTAAATAAGGTTCTAGAATTTCTGTTTTTCGGATTTTTCTTAAAACGGATAGTCCCCTTGCTCTCTGTTGTATTGATTGAGTTATTATTTAACCAATTGGGAATTATAATTTAATTTTTTGAGATTGTTCTCTTTACCTACAAGTGTAATTATCCCGGGCAACGCCGGGTACCTCTGCTAGTATTCAAATATTTCTCGTTATTTCTGCCTTCCCTCCTTCAAATGGCGCTTCAGTTCTGAAATGTACAATTGAGTCATTTGAACTGAATTTTCTTAACGTTATTTAGATAATTGGCAGCATACCGTTATACAAGCCGAATTATATGATTAAAACTGTTGTTGCAGTCAGAAAGAAAGTACAGTATTTTTTAAGGAATTTATTATTTTTATTTAAGTGTTTCTCGTTTATTTTAACAAATAAATTTTAACAAATAACCAATGTATTAATATTCTATATATGTCTTTTTTTGTAGCTTTCAACATAAATTTTTAATTTGTTGTTTATTTTTATACATGTATTTATTTCGATGATAAATATTGATAACGATATGTATGATTTCATTGCTGAAATAGATTTGTTCTAATGATGTTGCTCCTACGGCCTCCAGAAGCATAAATGCGGCCCTTGTTATAACATGACTATTTTCATTCGGCCTTGATTGACTTATTGATTTAAAAATGAGAAACGTTTATTTAATGAAACTAAATCTTGATGCGAAAGCGTGGACAACCAGAGGGAAAAAGGCTAATATCGCAGAAGGAGATGGGGCAGGTTGAAGAGAAGAGAGCGAATCAGGTAGAAGAGAAGGAAGATAATCAGACGCTGCAGAGAACAAACGAGGAGACGATAAAAATAATTTAAGGATGAAAAGGATAGGACTTCTCCACGTCTGCAGTATATATCAGTACTCTAGGGAACTCATTTGCCACCGTACCTAATCCAGGGTGAATCTATAAGTGTCTACTACTGTCACCTAATATCGACTGGACATGGAAGTGGTCTAGTTTGTTAGAGATCATGATAAATTCCGAACCGATAATTTTGTCTAAAACAATTCAGCGACATGATAGAAAGAAATTAGCCAATCCATTATAACTTAGAATTGTTTGATTTAACAATATATTTATATGTATATTTACATCCTATGTGTGACAAATCTAAAATCTGTGTAAAGTATGTGTACGTATATAATAATGCTAAATATACATACATACGTGCATATAACATACAATAAGATAATGAATGAGCAGGCTATTTTAAAAAACACACGGAGTAAACACTTAAAACACTCATCATGATATAACACAAGGTGAATTATAAAATTTTCACAATGGCAAACGAAAACCGACATTTAATACTAAAAAAACAACACAAATGGTCGACAACCTAAATATTAACTAACAATGTCAGTTGAGAACGAAATATTCAATATATCCATAAAAAATAAAAAAATAATAAAAAAATTTAAAGCACACATTTTCACCTTAAAAACTGCAGTAAAAAGTAAAAAAAAAATCTAAATTTAAAAAAAGGTAAAAGTTTATTCTATTATGAAGTATTTCCTTTTTAAAATTTAATATTAAACGCGCCAGCACACTTTTACCTTTTTTAAAAAAATAGATTTTTTACTTTTTACTGTACTTTTTAAGATGAAAGTGTGTGCTTTAAAATTTTTATTTTATATTTTTTATTTTATTCTTTTTAAAAGAAGCTTTAATATGAATACTACAAAAACCAAAAATAATTCAGAAGTCTGCCCAGCCAACACCTTCTAGAGAGAAGGCCTGCGGACAAAAACTGTATACATTGTTACATCATCATCAAGCGGCCAAAGTTAGGGCTTATTATTGGTAGAAATCAACTTCTTACTAGGCGGTGTTGGTAGAAACACGATTAACAAGAGCCGCCTGTATGACGTTTTTGTGCGCAGTAAGGCACTATAAAAAAGGTATATGCATTCCTCCATCTTTGGTCAAACGCGCAGTGCAAGCGCGTAAATACGTACGTAGAACTTGATAATGCTATTTGTTGCTGCAGTATTATGGAGATAATATTTATACGTTTCATAGACAAACATATTGCAATATCATTTAGCATATCTGAATGCAATTCTGTTTCAATCCTGTTTCAAGTGTGAATGCATCTTCCACTTTCAAAATCAAATCAAATAATTCGGCATTTTAATTCCAGTCGTATCATTAGTAATAATCGTCCTAGGTTATATCTATCTATATATATAAAGAAGGATGTTTGTGGGTCTGTTTGTCTGTGGGTCTGTGGGTCTGTGGGTCTGTTTGTCTGTATGTTTTTTATACAAATCTACAGTTTTATTCCGATCTTGATAAAATTTCGCATACATGACCTTCAAAGCATGAGGAAGGTCACTGTCTACCTCAGATTTCGGAAAAATAATAAATATCGATAAAAAATCGATATTCATGGTTATGGCAAGGCATTTTAATGAGAAATATCTCATGACCAACAATGCAAGGCAAAGTTTGTACAACAATAGGTATCAACAATGGTATCAACACGCAATTCACAAACGCTCTGCATGAACCAACAATCAATATCTCATGACTAACAATGAAAGGAAAAGATTGTGCAAGTGTAATTATCCCGGGCAACGCCGGGTACCTCTTCTAGTTATCTATATATTTAAGTTGCAAGAGCGATTCTTTCGACAGTTCGTTGGTGAAAACTACTTCATCTATAAACTTCATTTTGGTCTTAAATGAAAGGTCTTGGACTGTAGATTTGTCAAATTTAGTTTTTCCATCCACAATTACTATAATTTAGCGCTAATTTACAATTCAAATTCGCTTTCAGCGCATGTGTATTGATAGGATAAAAACTGAAAACCCTTCTGCATTGTTTTGCACGTTTAAATTCGGACCCATGTTCATATGACCTTTTTTGCTTAGAATTGCATAGTCCATCAACCCTATCTATCATTTTGTCATGAAATTTAAAAATCCCGTGTATGTAGATACATCACAAATAATTTTAAAATCTTTTCCATATAGGACGTTAGGGAATGGACAGTTTTTCATACTGTCCTTCTTAATGAAGTTGACGGGAGGCTTGCAGTATAAAGGAAAAAAACAGAATTCCGGCTGGTTTCGTCTTTTAGTCTGGTTTTGACAAGGATGATCCTGTGTGATCTTTGACAAAGCCAAGAATAAAAGGCGAAACGGGTCGGATTTTTTTGTGTTTTCTTTCCCGTTATGTACTGCAAGGCCTCCGTCAACTTCATTTTCAACAGCAATTAAACAATAGAATCTCTGTCAATAAAAATCTTACCACAATTTCGTTTCTCTATAGTTTCCCATGTTCTCAATTTAGAGCATTTTTTCACTTCATATACTGCATCATACAATGTTGTACTCACAGGATCAGATGAACAGAAATATGTTACCAGAGTCCCAGCTTCATACTTTGTACTTGATGGTTCCATACGTTTATCAGGACTGCTTGGAGGAGGGCTTTCACAATCTATATATTCCAATATACAGAAATTATCAATTTTTAAAATAGTAAATGTAAGAAAGTTATGAGAAAGAGGTGTCTCTTTGACACAATTCTTATATCGGTAAAAAACAATCATATTTAATATTTAAGTTAATCAATAGAAAGTCATAATACCCTCAAATATCCAATATTCAAAGACAATGTAAATTGATTAATAATGTAGGTTAGAAATATGACAGTTCACATTAAGAATGTTAAATGAAGAAAGTACTGAAAACGTCGGAAATGTAATGAAATAAAGTTGAATAAAAGTAACAAAATTTTGAGACTATCTTTTGCTTTCTCCCAGAAGCTTTTCCAAAGAATGCAAAAAAATGTTTCAGACTGAATAATAAATTACATTAAAAGTAATTTATAACGCAAACCAAATTCCCCTCATAGAATATTGAAGTTAATTTTTGGCTTAAAAAATTTCAATCATGAGATCACGTGATCAGAGTCCTAGAATACTGGTGAATAAAGGGCCAATTAAAGAGTCAACACGATGGCGTCTATAAATGCAAAATTAGCCATTCTGAATATATGTTAGGAACTCATAATGCTTTAACCTCTCTTTACAACCTCTGAGCCATAGAAAAAAATAAGGATATGAAAATGGAAAGTGTGCAGAAGAAATCACCTCCAGGTAAAAATTTTAAGTTTATTAAAAACGTTTTTTCGTTTTCACTTTGTGGTGGCAGCCATGCGTATATGTGAAATGCATACGGCTTTATTAGGAGTCTGGTGACTCGAACCCGAAGATAGAAATTAAGCAGATTAGTTCTGATTCACAGCCTCTCTCATTTCAAAGATTCTCGTCGCGCCATAACCATCAACTCCCTTGAGAGTCAGTCTTGTGCACAATGCTGTTTTTTGTCGCGAAATTTTTTAACAAAAGATAGGGAGAAGATCAAGAAGAATAAAATCCAGTGCCTGATTCCTGTCAGGAAGTTGCAAAACAGATGCTCAAAGTTTCTGCGACTTACAAATGTTCAGTTCGAGAGGCAGAAGGGGTTAAATTTACTGTGCATTTACTGCTTAGTATTTACTCTTTAGTATTCCGCCTTTATAGTTTTCTATTGTTATGCACAATGACGATTTTTATCGCGGGACTTTTTTCCAGCTTTCTCGGCTGGTTTAGGACGACCGTAAATTACTCTTTGGCTGAGTTAGCAGCCAATAGCCGAAGGTAACCAGAAAGTCTTTAATTTTAACGAAATTCCACAGTCTTATGTGAGAAGTAGTTAGTGCAGCGCCGGAGCACCACAACAGCCACCAAGGAATCCGATAAAAAATTTTCTTTAGTCGTATTTTATAGAATAAGGATTTTTTAAAAAAAACTTTTCCAAATTCAACCCTATTAAAATGTGTGGCCTTTTCCATCTCATAGGAGACTAACGTCTGCGAGTTTTTTAGGACCACTTCTGATCGATGTCCTGGGTAGCTGTGCATCTGAACCCAGAGTAGCATATGTTGTCCCCTGACGAATAGGAATAAAGAGAGATCCAAATTACTGTTAAGTTAAAGGGGAGACGGCGTCCAGCTTTATCATACAACATTTTATAAATATCTCCCATAGAGCGTCTAGCTTTATAAATACACTATCTATCCAAAAGTAATTGGACACTTTCGATCTTAGACGTTTTGTCGAATATCTAGAAAAATGCTTGACAAATTATCTTGAAACTTTTGGGATGTAAAACCATGTTATACACCTTATATATTTCAACGAAGGTTTTGTCCCGAAGGCAAATAGGGGATCAGCAACAAATTGAACAAAAAAATAATGTTTTGGATCACCCTGTAAAAAATAATGCTTGAAATGCGTTGTAGCAGTAGTGTATGCTTATGAGGCTTTTTTACTTCTCTGTGGAACCTATATTCATGGAGATATAAAGGTTTCTTTAAAACAAAAGAAATTTATTTTTAAAATCGAAATTTTTCGTAAGTTTTCTGTTTATAAGATGTAGGGTTTTCAGCCCAATGCAATGCCACTTTCAGGAAACTTGACAAATTACAGTAGAGGCAACACTTTGCAATCAGGTGTTGATCTGATGTTTGGTCATCAAAGAGGCTTTTGTAGCCTGCATAACAGGATGGAGACAGCATTGTAATATCCGTGTTCGCAAAAGAGGGGCGCGTCAGAAGCTTGGAGTCTTGTCTCATCCTCAGTTGCATAATTTATTAGCCAAATTTATAAAAAGCCCAAGTAAATCTCGTGAAAATTCAGCAAGATATCGCCGATAGAATGAGTTGAATTTCAGTTGCTCTCAAAAATAAACAAAACGATAAGGGGTTTTCTCCTAATTTTTATTTTTGGACTGGACACCAGTACCAACTTCTTCTCCTACGCTGATATGATATCTGTCTGAATTTTCACGATATTTGCTTGGGATTTTTATAAGAGTAGCTCTATACATTTGGCTAAGAAATTATGGAAAAGACATTTTGGTAACGCATGCGCATGCCCAGTTAAACATTATTTAGTAAACATGCTCATATTTCATACAATATTTAATATTTTTATATTCTGATTGCAGGGTGTTAATCTACTGTAGTGTGTCAAGTTCCTGAAAATGGCATTGGATTGGGTTGAAAACCCTGCATGTTATAAACAAAAAACTTTCGAAAAAAATTTCGATTTATTTATTTATTTTTAAAGAAACCTTTATATTTCCATGAATATACGTGCTATTCTCATATAAATGAACACAGAAAGTAAAAGAAGCCACATCATCATATACTACAGCTACAACGCATCTCAAGCATCTTCATCTTTTAGAGGATGATCCCAAACATTAGTTTTTTGTTCAATTTGTTGCTGGTCTCATATTTGCCTTCGGGACAAAATCTTTACTAAAATATATGAAATGTAACATTCTCTTTACACCACTGAAGTTTCGGAATAATTCGTCAAGCATTTTTCTAGCTACCCGACAAAACTGAAGATCTAAAGTGTCTAATTACTTTTGGGTAGATAGTGTCCTTATCCTATTTCATTATTTCTCTATTCTGCTGATAAACTAACAGCTACCCTGAACATACATTATTTACAGACTGCTGGTCTGTAAATAATGCATGTCCCCAGAAGCGGGAGTCATTAAAAGATTCTGATAATGAATGATTGTAAAGGGATGCCATTTTTACTAATATATATTTGGAGTTTTAGGTATAGAGAACAATATTGCAGGTCTAAAAGGACATTTCTATAGGCCTATCTAACCCCTCCTCTGGATATTCGCAAGATGTGGAGTCCGTTTTGTGAACATCATTGGATCGTTGGACTCTTTAAGATATTGCAAAATTTAATTTAATTTTTTGAGATTGTTCTGTTTACATCCAAGTGTAATTATCCCGGGCAACGCCGGGTACCTTTGCTAGTAAGCTTATATTGTTGCAGCCAAGCGTTCCCTGTCTTAACAAAGAGAAAGTTGTTAATGATCTGGCCATTAGTATTTGATTCGGGATTATAAAACAGAACACCTACAATAGCTGGCATGTGTTCTCTGCGCGCACGAAAGCAGCAATTAAAGAGGGTAAAACACAAGCATAAGAGATCAAAAAATCTGTTCTCCGACTTACACCAGAAGCTTTCTTTCAAAATCTTAACCAGTATCCATCAGATTTAGTAATTATTAAGCCACTATTTAGCGCATTCCTTATATAATCCCAGTACATTATGTGATCAAAATTTTCTGGATACCCCTCCAGAACAATGTTATGTTCTCCTAATTTATATGTCTATGATTGTTAAGGCAGTAAAAATATAACCTGCCTTACCGGACTCATTTGTAATTCATATATTCTCCTGCATCCCGCAGGAATATAATACACAAAAATAAAAAACGGAAAAATAAAAACCAAATTATTCTTTAGGAACTGGATATTTCATATATCTCTCTGATTGACATTTAAAATATACTATTCTTTGTCTTATGAAGCGAACAGATCTACTGTATCGACAAAAGTGACAATAAATGGTAATATGATGAAGATCGTATGGCAATGTAAAGTTCCATCTTGACATGGTCATAAAAAAAAACAAACTACTGGACCAAAAGCTATAATACTTGGTAATACTATACAAGAGGGCATGGGAAGTTCATACCCATCAAAAAAAAAATTGGTTCAAAAGGTCACCACCAGCATGGAATGGCGCTTTATGCAAAATTCGTGTACAGTTGAGAACGCAGTAATCCGGTGTAACCTGCTTTCAGTAAATGGTGGAGGCCACATTAAACATGTAACTAATTTTAGTAACGATTAAAGACTTGTTAACCTGTGTCTTCATGTCTAATTTCGTATACGAATATTGCATGGAGCGCCATTCCATGCTGGTGATGACCTTTTGAACTAATTTTTTTTTTTTTTTGTTGGTTGGTATGAACTTCCCATGCCCTCTTGTATAATATTACCAAGTATTATAGCTTTTGGCCCAGTAGTTATTTTTATGGCCATGTCAAAACGGAAGTTTAATCATAAAGACCCTGTATTCCAGAAATGACTGCTTTTTAAAGCTGATATATTATTGCGCAACTCAAATTCCAAATTTTGAATCTCAGGTTATATTTAGAATACCAGTATATTTATTCGCTCATATAAATTACGTAAGTTAATTTTGCACTTACACTGACGAGCCATTACATTATGACATAAGATCACCTTTCGGCAAAACCACGGACATGCAGTGAAGCACTGACTCGACAAGGTGCTGGAAGTTGTCTGAGGTATCTGATACCGGGCGTTTATCAGCTCGTCCGCCAGTTCTCATTACGAGGTCCAACTGTGCATTCGGCTGTCACAGTTTCTGCTGGAAATCAGCGTATCCGAACCCGACCGTCCACGTGATAGACCAGAAAACGTGACTCGCCGGACCATGCAACTTTCTTCTAGTTCCCTACAGTTCAGTTGCTGTGATCTCTGGCCCAGTATAGGCACAGTTGGCGATGGCGTGCCGTAACCGAAAGGACTCGCCTGGGCGAAGGCTACGCAGGTACTACACAGCACGCAATGGTTTGCGTCACCACTATTGTAGCTGCTGGTGATTTGGTCACAGCGAACAATGCTTACTAGTCTTCGCTGCCCTCTGGAATCAATGTACCATGGATGTTAAATGGCAGGACGGTGACTCGTCGTTTCTCCATCCATACACCACTTTTGATAATTACTCACATTAACTGCACATGAACAGCCCACAAAACGCGCCATTTCAGATGGACATTCCGAGGCGCCTGGCCATCACGATTTGTCATTTGTCGAAGTCTAATAAATCTGCTGCTTTTCCCAAGCTGCAGCCGAACACTACATTCAGAAACTCAGTTCACTGGCATTTTTTTTATACGGCGCCTATGCGCATCAGTGTATATATAAATGTTTCCAGCCTATAAATTTACAAAGCGATAAAATTATTTACCACATGTTCCATCACTGTTGGGGGCAACTATGTAATCCCAGGTTTGATTTTCTGAACACTGAACTATTTGAAACACTGTATTATCCTCGCAGTAATAATGCGCAATTGAGCCCATAAATAAGTTTCCATCCCATATTTTACTTATTTTTTGGGCCCAGTGTGGATGAGGAGGGGGTTCTAAGCATTCTGTTTGAGAATATAAATATAAAAAAAATAAATAAATAAATAAATTAGGAAAAACTGAATATTATCATATGCTATAAAATATCATTAAAAATAAATATTTAAAATATCAAAAAGTACTTGCCAACATATTAGACACGTCCCTATTTTACAGGGGAAGGGGACTGTTTATATTTCATCTAGGCATCTGCCACACCTAGGAATGACCATCAGATCCGAACAGCTTAAAGAGATTCGTTGTTCCATAAAATTTGTTTCCATTTTTCATTAGCCAGTCGCGATGAGCTCTATGGCAAGGTAGATCTCATTTTGCATTTTTGTCAATTATCATTGGTTTGTATGCAGTTGCTCGACCGAGGAAATTTAATTTAACACCTGTGATTTCTTGGACGTTTTTGGCAATAGTTTCAACGGTGACAAGAAAAAAAAACGCACACGGAAATTGCGCATATAAAGAACCCCAGTATCATATATGCGCACAGGAAAAAAAAGCGTACACAGAAAAATGACCACATGGAAAATAACCATAGAGAAAGGAAGTAAAAATCCATGGGTGAAACTGCCCACAAGGAAAAATGGGCACAATACGTACGCAATGAACTGAAAGTGAATGGTCTTTTACCAGGAAAATTTTTTCAACAGTTTGGTTTGGTTTGTTTGGTATTAATGTCCTTTTCAACTGCCATGGTCATTTCAGGACGGCATTATAGGGACCGCAAATTTTGCCTCGCAAGGGTTCTTTAACGTGCAGCCGGCAAACGACTACACGGGACTAACGGCTTTACTTCCCTTCCGAAGGAAGTGCGTGATCTCGGGATTTTCCCCCTGAAAAAATCCTCGTCGTCCTCGGCCGGGGTCGAACCCGCGTCCTCGGGCATCAGAGGCGATCACGCAGCCACTGAGTCACCGAGGCCGATTTTCAATTATGTTAATGCGCAACTTTAAAATACTTTCAATAAAAATTAAATTTACAACTCCATGAAAAATTTTAATTACTACTAGCGTTAATATTTACAAAAATAGCGTTTTAATTTTACAAAAATATAATAGAAAATTTCTCCAAAGGGAAATACATTCAAAATATACATATTTAAAACATAAATGTATATCGAAAATACATTTAAATTTGAGCTTAATAAGATTAAAAAAGAATCTATTTATATTAAAGATTATACTGAAATTTAAATGAATGAATGAATGAATTAATTAATTAATTAAATACATTATATGTTAGTTACAAATTTATTTTGAAAATTATGAAAAATGAATTGATTCTTAAATCTATAATTATTTAAATAGGTTGAGGTATTTTAATGTGTACCAGGTATGGCGTTTAATAATCCTTAATTTTTTCTTAAAAAAC
>JAHWFO010011830.1:6888-24261 GCA_023313115.1 Rhysida immarginata | reverse complement strand
TGTACCAGGTATGGCGTTTAATAATCCTTAATTTTTTCTTAAAAAACAGTTTAATTTGGGAGAAAGGTAAAAAATTGTTTATTCAAAGTATGCGCCATCGTTAGCTACAAAATTTTGTGGTCATTGGCAAAGTATGCGTCATCTCTTTGGCAATTTGTGCATGCCCTCCCTGAAAAACCGTACATCGTTTGAAGTGGTCCAGTAATCAAGCCATTTTTCGACATCTTCGTAATTGTTGAAGTGTTTCATGAAAAATGCGTGAGGCATCGATGAAAACAAATGGTAGTCGGAAGGTTCCAAGTCTGATAAGTACGGCGGATGGGGCAAGAGTTCCCAGCCAAGTGCAGAAATGGTGTCTCTTACCGCTTTCGCTGTGTGTGATGTGGTGTTTTCGAGCTGAAAAATCACTTTTCCGTGTCTTGTAGTCCGTTCTGGTCGCTTTTCAATCAATGCAGGTTCAAATTAATCATTTGTTGACGGTAGCGAACGACATTAACTGTTTCACCTGGTTTCAAAAGTTCATGATACACGACACCATTCTGATCCCGCCAAATGCACAGCATTGTCTTTCAAATAGAAATCACCAATGACGTATATTAAAGATAGACTCCGAATCCTATTGTTAACAGCGGCAAAAAGTGAAGCAAATTGAGCCATAATAGTTCTGGGCAGGAGTGAGCCGTGGAGTAATTAGCTGTCTGGCTGCTTTGTTTTTGAAGATTTTGGGCCTGAGGAATAATTAATTCAAAACCATTCCTCAAAGTTAAACTGCGTACAACTGTACAAACAGACAAGAAAAAGGATCAGGAATCACTTTCCACAAAAATAAATCAAAAATACGTACTAAAATGAAAATACGTAACTGAAAGACAATCGAAACGAAATTGAAATTGAAACCATGATCGAAAAATTGTTTATAAAATATAATAAAATACTTCAAATACAAAGTAAACGAAAAGATAAACTTATCAGCCCGTGATCGGCGTGTGAAAAAATTATTAATCAGCTACTCTCGTGTTTAGCCATGTGTTTTGCATCATCTTCACTCACTTTCGGCCATGACAGTTCTGGGCATGGAGCTTCCCAATTTGCTTCAAGTTACAACAATAGGATTCGGAGTCTATCTTTAATATACGTCATTGGAAATCACCACTTTTGAATCTTCTAAACCAACGCACACAACAGTCTTGTATTGGAACATTGTCACCATAAGCTTCCGCCATACGACGGTTTTCACTTGCGGTTTTCTTTTGATTGAACAAAAAAAGCAGTAAGTGTTGCAAATGCTCTTTATTTGGCTCGAAACTCGACATGGTTACCACACGAAAAAAATATGATGCTAATTCGAATTCGTTTAAATATCAACGACGTTTTGAAAGGTACGGACATAGCTCCAAATGACAAAAAAGATGAGACTGTGAACCAATCTCTTAAAAAATAAAGAATTTCCAGCGCAATCTCTTAAAAAATTAAGAATTATTAACCATCACGCCTGGTATTCAATTGATTTGTTATCACTTCAACATTTTAAATTTTAATAACTAATAAACTAAAATTAAATTAAATATAAATTTTTGAATCAAATTGATTTTTTAAATATACTTTCATAAATTCTTATTAAAATTAACAAATAAGTGATAAAATATCAAGAATTTATGCAAGTATATTCAAACAATCAATTTGATTAAAAATTTATATTAATTTCCTTTTAGTTAATTAGTTATTAAAGTTTAAAATTTTATATAAAAAAGAAAATAAACAAAAATTCTTATACATGGTGTTTCATAATTGGTGTCCCGTCTTTAGGTCCAAATATGACTTAGTTTCGAATCTGCAACCCGAAACATTGAATCATGATAATGTTTTTAGATGCAACAAATAAATAAATATTTTATATAGTACATAACCCTTTTATTTATTTATCAATGGACGAGTCTACAGAATCATGTACATCGGTAATACTGAATAAGGGCTTAGAATAACTGATGTATGAAATATAAGCACGAGTATCGAGTCTCTCGAAATGTCGAGTAAACACAGTGTCTATACTGAAGGTTCCTCTCCTTACTCGCGTCTGTGGTCACAATCGAATGCGGGACAACAAACACGGCGCGTGTAAGCTAAAATTGCGGTATCTAAAATTGCAGTATCTAAAAAACACGTCACGTTTTGCAGTATCTAAAATAATACAAAGAGTGTATTTTGTATGACGAAAAATTAAAATTATTCACGCGTAACGCTCTTTTTGGCCGGAAAGTTATTCTTAACTATAGAGAGGAAGGAATTTGTAGAAATAAATTAAGCACTTCAAAGTAAATGTACATAGAAATTATGTAACCAGGGCGTAAATTATAGATAAGTTGAAGACTTCAAAAACCATCAAAAGATCTAAATGTTTCAAAATAATAAATTATGAATTAAATTGTGAAATATAAAATATATTTATTGTAATGGAAATGAGTTTATTCCAATACACTAGGATTCATTAGTCTTCATTCAAAACGCTAAAAACAAAACAGTAGGCCATTACATGGTTAGGTAAGAGAGCGAAGTATAGTTGCGCTATCTGTTGCCACACATTAATATATTTCATAATATCTGTGTAGTAAAGATTTAAACAAGAATGATTTTACCGCCAAAGCGGATAAATGGAGCACATTTTCGTGTTATAGCATCATAGAATTAACCAACATTTTAAAACACTTTAGAAAAAATATATAAATATGAAAACTAAATTGTAAATTACTATTTATATAAACAAGTGTATAGAGAGAATTTGAACAAATAAACTTGAAGAACTGAAAGGTTAAATGGAGAGTGAAGTTATTCTTTATATATTTGAACAAATAAAATTTGTTCGTACTTGTTCGTGCTCTGTCCCATAGTAATGGTTTGGTGAAAACAGAGTGTAAAAAAGTTAATTCGTTTTCAAGTTATCGTAATAAATAATACGCTCCGTACGAATAATAAAATTCTTTTGATTTAGAGACCGTTCTGCCCTTTCAATAATCGTCATTCACGTGCATCCTCCACGCGCACCATCTCATTAACGTTTAGAGCACGCGCAAACCCGAACCGATGTGCTCAGTACGCCGGGTACCTCTGCTTGTGTGCTAATAAAAACTATTGCTCAGACAACAATGGTCACGTGTCTTTTCAGTTCCGGCGTGTGCTTCAAGCCGGCGCCAACAATGGTTAAACGTGCATCAACAATGGAAAACTGTTTCCGTAAGACTTTTTGGTGTCGTTTTTCGCATCACGTTTTTTGTAGATAGATGTCCATCCTTTAAACATTATCATGTTAAAAACGACTCAAGGGGAAGAGATTGGGGGAAAATGAATATTGATTATTTGGTTTTAATGTCCCCTAATTCAGAATAAAAACATTTCGCGTCCCTGGGGGTGAAGGGATAAATTTTGAAAATTTTAATTTTGTAGGGTAGGGGGTGTGAACAAAAACAGAAAAACTCATTAGAAACTTATTAGAACTTTATTAGTTTTTCAGGGTAACGACTCATTCATTCTCATTAATTTTCCAAATGTAGGCCCTACTGTTTTCTACTAAGTATGGTTTTTATCCACATCGGCTAGCCATACCTTTCACTTTACCCACTCGATAAAGGGGCCAGGGCATGAGATTTTTTCACCGGGTTTTTTGCTAAACCCACATTTTACATGATGTTCTACAACTTTCTAAATAACTCATGGGGTCTAACCCCTACCCCTACAAAATTAAAATTTTCAAAATTTACCCCTTCACCCCCAGGGACGCGAAATGTTTTTATTCTGAATTAGGGGACATTAAAACCAAATAATCAATATCATTTTCCCCCAATCTCTTCCCCTTGAGTCATTATTTGAACCTAAAGACGGGACACCAATTATGAACGAAATTTGGCATACCACTTTTGATATACCCGTTCTGTTAATTCATCATCTCCAAAGACACTGCATATTTTTATAACTGTTTGCCTTTTTTAATGTGACGATAATGCACATTATTCTCTTTCATATTCACAGCTATGCAGCACGCATAATATGATGCCAGCCAAATCTAACTTCACAGATACATAATGTAAAACATATACTTTCAAATGTGCATTGATTTGCATTCTAGCACCGAGCATGTGATAGCCTGTTTGCATGAAGCTTACACTGAAGCAAAAACCGAATGAACTTATTTGCTAACGTAATATAAACGGTGGGCTAATAAGTTAATAATTCATTCAATTTTTTTCGTTTTATTCGTCAAAAATAGTCGTTAAAACAGTTATGACTACCAGAAAAAGAGACTCGAATAAGAAATACATAAAACATTCACGGAGAAGTGCAAACATTCACGGAAGGTTCTTTTCATTATCAGCGACTGTTGCAAAATTAATGATTTAGTAGGAAAAAGAATTTTAAGAACACCCAACTTAACTGCAATCGATAGCATTGAATGTATCAATCTCAACCCATTCCTGATTCCGAGTGCACTTGATCTTCTTCCAAAATCTTTGTGTGTTGTTTGTGCAATAATAATGAATTGATGATCCAATCTGATATCCTCCAGAAATATCCACAACCACGTTTGACAAAGTTGGTCTTGAATGAATGTGCTTAGGACAATCTACAAGAAATTAATATGGCAAGGAAAAATGACACAAATAATCTATACCAAATACTTAAAATTGCTTACAATAAAACAGCTATTCTGAATAACTTACAAATAGACTATAGTCATAGAGTTCGAGCAAATTATGAATATAAACATTTATTAAGCAAATTATTATGTACATTTATTTTAGAAATAATGTGCCTTGACCACGAAGCTTCGTTGCCAATGTCGATATTTCTACTGAAAAAACAATTCCGATCTCCGCGGATGATTGGAATTGCTGTCCACGACGTTGTTTCATACGTCCAAAAAAGAAATAATCGTCTACTCAGCGATGAGCTACACGCTGTACCAGAAGAAATGGGTCTAGATTACTCTTAAATGAAGTACACGGGTTTGAATTGCTCATGGCGATTCCAATTGTTTTTTGGTGTAATCTTATTTAAGCTCCAAATACTGTTAGGGGCCATTTTCTTCAGTTCATTCCATTAGAGTCCGACTCTTTAGTACTTTCATTTAACTGCTCAAATGGATAGCATGTGTTGCAAGCAAAATCAGTCGGTTCTTAAATCGTGGGTCTATTTTATTACACTGCTACACGGTAATGTAGACTGCTATCTTAGTTATTGAAACCTAAGTCAAAATTCAATCTCGAAGAATTCTGATACATGACGTTAACAACTGTCTCCTTCTTCCTGTCTTTGGATTTATTTTATACAATGTTAAGGCAACGAGTCCAATCATTGAGATTATTTTGCTAATTGTTGTATGCTGCTCACTGGAGATTTGTTACCCTCAAGATGGAGTATATCCAAGTCATGGATCATGAATTTCTTTTTTTTCATGTATTAATTAACACATGTCAAAAAAATTAATTGGATAAATTTATAAAAGGAATTTCTTTCTTTTGTGACTTCGGATTCGCAAAAAATCGATGGTTAATCTAAACCATCGATGTATCAATACATTGCCAAACTGTCTTAAATAACGAAACCATTATTATAAAGAAGTGTTGCTGAAAACCGTTGTTGCAGAAATACGAGGGTTGGGGCATAAGTCATGGCAACTATATTTTTTCTTGTAGATATGGGAACGGATCACAAACGTATATGTGTCATGTGGAAGTTCTGCAGGTATAGTGTGTATGCAGAACAACAGATGGCTCTGTGATAGCTGGTAGTAGCACAGCGAGGGCTGTGAAATCAGTCAGTTGGTGAGTGTCGTGCGAGATGGAAGTAACCCGTGTTGAGCAGCGCGCTTACATCAAAATAGCCGTTCTCCGAGGGAGGAATGCGATGGAATGTCACAGTGAATTAGTGGAAGCCCGTGGGAATAATGCCCTACCAAACCGTACAGTAGCACGGTGGGTAGGAAAGTTTCAGCAAGGACGTGTGTCAACCAGTGATGAGCAACGTTCGGGGCGACCGGTCATGAGGCTGATGGTATTCAGCGCCTCCCACATCGTTGGCAGCGTGTGGTGACAATACTAGGGGACTACTTTGAGGGTCTTTAAGCCCAGGTTTGTCATGTCAACTTTATGTGTACTGTGTTGCCATTCTTTTGCACCGTGAAGGCCATATTTCCCTATATACTACCGCAATAAATTAGTGTATTACGATATTTCAGTGCTATTCATTGTCCACACATGTAGTTAACAACTTGTCCTTTCGTCTGTATATGTCACATTTTCCAACCGGACTGGTATCCTCAAGAAAAAAAATATTTGCCATGGCTTTTGCCCCAACTCTCGTATATAGGTAACTTAATCTTTTATTACACATAATGACCTAAATATAATTCACTTTCCTATTTAAAAATTGAATAAAACTTTTGTTTGTTAATTAATTACTTGTTTATAATAATGCTAAGTACAAAAATGTGAGTTTTTTTTTTTTTTTTTTTTTTTTAGCTTTTTATGAAAAAACATGTCACGTAACTGAAGCATATGAGGTGCATCTTGGAGCGAAGAATAGTCACTGTAATATTACCGAAGCAGAAGTCAGATCGTCAATTAAATCGCTGAAGACTGGCAAAACTGCAGCTGATGATGAATTTCAGTCTGAGATTTTAAAGGCTTCAATCACGATGATTTCATGTGGCTGATTCGGGTGTGTGAAGTTGCTTGGTTATCCAGCCGGGCCCCTAAACAATGACAGAAAGGTATTGTGGTCCCTGTCTTTAAAAATGAAGATTGAAGTGATTGCAACAACTATCGAGGCATATTTGCTCAACAATCCTGAAAAAACTATACTAAGTGTATGGAGAGAAGCAGTGTGAATTAGTCGACTCCAAACTATCGAGAGAGCAGTGTGGTTTTCAACATATTACAGATCAGATGTTTGCTCTAGCGCAAATCTTTGAGGAATCCTGAGAGTACACAAAAGATGTCTACGCTTGCTTTATTGATTTCGAAAAAGCATATCGAGGGTGTTGCAAGAGAAAGGAGTGGAAGGGCAATTGCTGGTTGCTATCATGTCTCTGTATGAAAGCTCTGAGATGTGTCCAGATAAATGGAATTAAGTCAAGACCTTCTGTCACAAAGGATTGCGACAGTTTCGGGCTCCAATATTTCCAGCAGGCAACACAAGCTTAGAAATAATGCTGGAGTTCGGCTGTCACCATCTATTGACTATAGATGTCGCCTTCCGCAATCAAGAGACAACTGTTTCTATATAATCCCTGATTGCAGAAGGAAGCGGAAAAAGCGTCGCAAACGCTTGCGCGTTAGTCAGACGGATGAGCGGGAGTTTGGAATAAGAGATTCGGCCTCCGAGATTATTGGGGAAAGGTTGCCCGAAAGATTGCTCTCAATTCGGAGTAAAGAAAAGCTCCGAAAAGTTTCTATGAAAGGACAGCCTTCAACTAGCCTGTCGACGATGGAGAAGGAACGTGAAACGGAGTGTCTGCGTCGCACGGACATGAGCAATGTGCTAGAAGTTAAGACTGACATAATTGATAATGCAATTAATATTACGAATTCATTAGTACATTCTCCAGCAACGTCAACTTCACTAGAGGCTCGTGCAACAGGTGATTCGTTCCGTTCGTCGTTAGCTGTGTTTTCCAAAGAAGATCCGCCACGCTTCCCAAGACAAGCTCACCATGAACCAAGGACAGCATTTTCCGCGACCGCTTCATGGATCAGCAGCGACGGACTATACGAGACTTTCAAGGCTAACGCTCCTACAGAGCAGAAGGCATCTTTTCCGAACCAAGTACCTCAAGTTTTTGGACCAGGATATGACCACTGCTTCTTCCTGCCGAGGATAAGCTCCGCCATTGTGGTTATATCCGAATTGCAGATCTCCTACTGCTGCAAAGTTTTCCCGAAGGAGGATTTAGTAAACTACTGACCAAGCGACGTAGTCGCTGGTATATTTCCTTGGTCCGTTCGAGCCTACATGAGGGAGAGCCTCGGCACTTTCGCCCTAATTTCGAGGTAAGCCGAAATTCCGTTATTTATTACAATTAAAGCTTCTGCGACTCCTCAGAATTTAAGTAGCACAGCTCAGCTCTATGATATGGATAGTTATAGATAGCTCCCCACTCTCTGCTCTGCATTCTGGAGGTCAATTGTTCTTTTTGACTTGCGCGTAATTTTCAGATATCAAATTTTTTTGTTATGCCTTTAATGGTTTTTTTTTTGCCTTTTTTTAAGCAATTTGGATTAGAGAGAGCGTCGTGTGGGGCTTATGTACATTTCTTTAAATCTTGCGCAGTTATTAAATTTGCGCTATTCTGATTTAATTATTAATTTTGATTCTTGTGTTTCTCGCTCTGGAGGTAGTTACTTATTCCACTAATGGCTGCTCAAATTTATTCTGTAGCTTCCCTTGCCGAGCGGGCCAAGACATTCAACGCCATGTGTAACCGCTATGTGGAATGCGGCCAGCAACTAGTGGCATAATCTCAGAGTCAAACTGTTAATGGAATGTCCTGTTAACCTTAAATGGTTGTATTTTTTATTGGCTTTAGTAGTAATCTAATTGTTTGGGTTGATAAATCAGTTTTTTTTTGTGTTAAATTGAAGTAAAGGCTAGTGGCCTCAATTATCTCTGAAAACTTAATTACAGTTAATTAATTTAATTCCTAAAACTGTAATGCACTATGGGAGTGTAAATTTCCCTGTTGTTCAGTGTGATTGGAGTTTTTCCTCGTGTTAGAGAAATGCTCCATATAACCATTTACCGCTGTATATTTAATTCGACTTCACTCTAAGTGGATTGGTTTTTCTTTAAGTTGGGATCGTTAATTCAAATTATTGTTTTGTTAACTTACTTATTTAAAAATCTAATAAATGAATGCTCCTTCTTCATGATTTCCTTGTACACTCACACTCTTCCACTGCGCTTGTTCGTGTCACCTTTTAATGTAGCTGTTGTATTCTGCCAAGGATGCATACTATCGCCCCTATTGCTGGGCAGTCCCTGGCTTATTAACATATACCCAGTCCTTAAGGTAACCCCAAAGACACAGTACAGTACTTTACGAACAACAAACAGAATTTTATTAAAAGATCAAAAATACAAGAAAACGTCTGTTGTTTTCTCGGACTTCTATTAACACGTAGAAAATCCTTCTTTGGTCTCCCTCACTTTAACTAAAATGAGGATGACCGGAATGAGCTTAATTACAAAAAAAAAAAATATGATGCGTCAAAAATGAACACTATGCACCGATAGGCGACAGAGGCCTACTATTAAATGGGTATAATGTAAACATACTCAGCTCAGTATATACTTCTAGGCTCTTTCAGCCAAAAACATAATACAAAAACTTTATAATTTTAAGTCAATTCTTCCTGCTGGTCGCTAAAGTCTCCAATGGAAAGTGCTTCACAAATATCTGGCCTTAGCCGGACCGCTCTAATCCTAGGAAGGCAGCGACGCTATGCGTTTGATTTTATCTTGTGATGCAAGATAACTAAGTAACAGAGAGAAAAAAAAAACCAATGAGACGGGGTTACCTAACGTACGCACACACTAAGCCAAATTTTACTAGTTCTCTTTAATTTATTATAAATAATTACCCTGGCCATAACAAACAAATTCACTTACAAGGGTATTCCTGGAACATGTATGTCATAGATTTCCACCATTTTGAAATATGTTACTCATCTGAAGCTACTATGGATGCTTGCAAAATAAGAGTGCGAAATTTTGTTTCTTTCAAAATAA
This sequence comes from Rhysida immarginata, assembly GCA_023313115.1. Taxonomy (NCBI): domain Eukaryota; kingdom Metazoa; phylum Arthropoda; class Chilopoda; order Scolopendromorpha; family Scolopendridae; genus Rhysida; species Rhysida immarginata. Next base: position 14,484 of record JAHWFO010011830.1, on the reverse strand, counting down.
ACCGCGATAACGAAAAAGTACATAGCCATACAAGACTCCATTGTTAAAACGGATAGGTTATGTGGGATTCCCTTGTTAGTATCAACGTCCCTTTCTTTCGCAATAAAGCAAATTTCATAATCTTAAACAAAGCATTTAACGAAAACAAGGTAGCATCAGCCGGCAATTACCAAGGCCTCCTAGATAATAAGGCCCGGACAGCTCGAGCATGATGGGAATGATCATGTGATAAAAGGTGGGAAAGTTGCAAATAATGCAGGCGCTACTCTATCTTTACACTAAGCTTACGTGCGAATGCAGATCATTTTATTATTCAGCATGAACCATTTAAAGCATAATTTTTTCACAACATATTGTAAAGGAAGCATGAATTGCTAACATATTCTTCAAGTAGGCATATAAATTCATTTTGATTCTGTTTATCTAAATCACTGACGATGTTTATAAGCGACACTCCATGTTTAGATCATGATCAAGTGATAGCGACACTCAACTTTGATAAAAATCATATGCATTTAAAGAATTGTTCATTCTAAAAATTCGAATAACATTTTAGAAGATCCAGAATAAATATAATCGCATTTATTTAAAACATATTGTAGTTAAATAAAAAGCTGAATAAACATCGAAGCATTAGATCCAGTGAAGTAGGCTTAGCTATAAATGCAGAGTGGTGCAAATAAAAGTAGCCTCGCATAAATTGCAGAGAAACCAACCTAACGCCATAAGCAATAACTGGGCTGTCCCATTATCAGTGCTGCAGGTATATACCGAGAAGCACATCATTTGAACGATTCTTAGCTGAAAAAATGGTGCTTTCGGTGCAGAAGAGAATCTTTATTGTTGAGAATTATGCAAAAACCTACTCCTGGAAGCAGTATAGTGATTTGTTTGCTCAAAACTTTGAAGATTAGAAAATTCTAACAAAACGTGCGATGCAACTAATAAACAAATAAATAAATGTGAAAACTAAAGGTATTCCAAAGTTCCAACAAATGTTTACCAAACATTTCACTTTATTTGCTCTAAAATCGTGCAATGGTCATAGACCAGTGCATAAAAAAACTCATAACGGTGCGTCTCTCACTTTTAACCTGTTGTGCTAATAATGGAACAGCCTAATCATTGCTTACGGCGTTAGGTTGGTTTCTCTGCAATTCACACTTTATCTGCGCGGCTACTTTATCTGCTATTTGCATACTATTAACATTTATAAATAAAACAAATGTTCACACAAAAAGCAATAAGTTCTAGATCAAAATGCTCTCTACTACATTGTTAGTGCTTAATGCTTGAATCAGAATTAGAAACTACAAATTAAAAATTTCTTTATTAAATGCAATAATTTAAATATTATTAAAATCCAACAATATTTTTAAAAACAATAGAAAAGACTGCAACATCTGGAAAACAATAAAAAAACCAAAACTCATAAATGTCTATTGATGTTTTCCTTTAATTTGCTAACGAGTTTTTTTTTCCTCCTTGACGTCATCAGCTCATAGTGCCCGGGCCTAGTTATCTAGGAGGCAATGCAATTACGCCCGTCCTACAGTGAGCGAGAGAATGGACAAGAGAGAGAGCTCGTAATGGAGTTGCGTTCATAGTCTAATGAAAACAAGTCCAGTGAACACTCTGCGCCGGAGCCTTTGATGTTGCTATTGCCCGTAAACGTCATCTAAACGTCATCACGACGGTGGTGGCCTCCTGCGATCGGGTATCTTTTGCGTTTTTTTTTTAACATTGGGGACATTGGAGGAAGGGAATGCAATTATTATTATTAATTAACGTTTTAGAGGAATACGCTTAATATTCATGGGAATCAAAACGTCCACTTCAATTATAAGTGTAAATGATTTTAAATTATTTTGAAAAAAGTTTTGATAACCGCGAGAACGTGTGGCAGTCTCCTTTCTGTCTTGAATAGGTAGATTGATAAAATTTAAGCTTTTATTTTAATTCTATATATCGAAAATATAAGAAATAATTTCCACAACAGTTGAAGTAATGAGACTCCCTTGTTTTTTGTTTTTTTTTAATTGTTTACAAATTAGTGTAATTATTAAGCGTTTATAGCCGTCTTTCGACAACCTAGCTGGAATTTTTTTGTAACATGAAAAATAATAAATTATTATGATACTGTTAATGTAATAATTAATTCAGTAACCCATTAAATAAACAGTTTTAAACCTAATGGGTTATTACACGAACGGAAGATATTACAAATATTTTAACTTTAATTTTCTTTTTTTTTTTTTTTTTTTAACCAGTAGTTTTCAAATCTCGATTGATAAATTCTTATGCAAACAAATAATTTTGTAATAAATTCTTTGGAATATGTACAAGAAATAGGCAATGAAATGCTTTCTGATACTTTTTTTTTTAGTGGAATCTAAAAAAGAAAGCTAAATTTCTCCCTCCGAATCCTCGTTCCATACACCGGACGTGTTCGCTTTCTCGTGAACTGCTCTCGGTAACAACGCAATGCGGAGATTCCTTCGAGGAAGCCACCATCACCAAAGATTCAGACAACCTGCTCTTGCCACGGTCCCAGCTCTCTGACCTCTCTACTTTCCACTCCCGCTCACGTTTTTGATTTTCGCGCCTCTTTCTCCACGTCCTCCTATGCGAACCGCGAAAAACAGCCCCTATAGGTGTCGCCACATGAAATTCAAGATGACGAATGGAGAAAGGTAATGTGTGACCCGATCGCGTTGAAGAAATCATATACGATGGAGAGAAATAGTTTTACTATCAATTTTTTCGTATGTGGGTGTTGCTAGAAGAAGGGAAATAAGAACTGAAGGCCAAGTACATCATTTGTTATGGTTACACTGCAAAATCGGACTTGCAATTTACAGTTATTTTCGCAATTATTATTGATGTATTGTTAAAGTCAAGTAAGTAATACTGGTTTGCTAAATTACGTAAATAATGAATAAAGGATCATAATTTTTTCTAGAATAATAGCATTTAATTTTCAATTATTTTCAATATTTGAATACACACACTTATTGGAGTACAAATTTCTCAGCAGGTAGACAATTTGTGGATAATTCATAAGTAAACAACCAATTTAATTTTTAAAGGGAAGTGAGATATTCATGATAATAAAGGTTTTCAAAAACGAAATTATATACACTCTTATTATGTTATTTACAAATCGTGATTATAGAATATATATTTTGGTTATACCCACCAGAGTATGCCTACTTCGACGCCACATTCGCTAATCATCATCACCGTTTGTCTAAGTCGCAGGAAAAAACAAGTCATGATTCCATGTTCACAGGTAAAAATCACTGATATCAGAAAGTAGAAGTCACAGTTATACCTGTGAGCATAAAATCACGAATTTACAAAGGGACCGCACGGACTGTAATCAAGGTTTTGGTTGAAATTTTAGGAGATCAATCTACAACATTAATATACCTTGTGTGTAAAAGGAGTTGACTCAATGGCCTTTCGTTTCGGAGGAAAAAAAAATAAAATGTTTTACGTTTATTATTGTAGTACCAGATAAGCCAAGTGGGAAGAAAGTTAAACAACTTAACAGGGGTGGCATAGTGGTTAGTGTCAGGTTTTGCGGATTTACTGGTCCGGGTTCGATCCCTGTAGTATTGAAATATTTTTTCATTTTTTCCCATTATTTTTCCATTTATATTTTTCATTTTTTTTTTGTTTTTCGCCATTATTATTTATAATAAGTGAAAACAAATAATAATGGCGAAAAATGGAAAAATAAGGAAAATAAATGAAAAAAATATCAATACTACAGGAATCGACCCGACCCGGTAAATTCACAGAACCTAATGCTCTACTGCTGTTAAGTTGTATACCTTTCTTCTCATTTGGCTTATGTGGCATTACAATAATAAACGTAAAATATTTTATTTTTTTTTCGCTGAAATGAAAGGCCATCGAGTCAAATCCTTTTACACAGAAGGTATAATAATGTAGATTGACCTACAATTTCCACCAAATCCGTGATTACATGTCCGTGCAGTCCTCTTGTTAGTTCATCACTACACGCTAAAGCGTTTCCCCATGCTGATACCTTGATAGAGTAATTTCATTGAAAGCCACTAGAGTCCACGTCAATCGCTGTTTTTCGCGGATTGCTACTTTTTATAGACGCTTACTAAATCACTATCCATGTTAGCAATAGATGTCGCCACCTGATTTCTAACATTGCTTCCTGGCTAAATTCGTCTGCTGGGAACAATGGAATCATCATCTGTTGCAGGACTCTGACACACTAATCGAACAAAATGTTAAAAACGAAAATATACTCCATAAACTACACTCGATATTTTGTAGAATATACATACCCTATAAAAGCACAAAGCAAGTGAAAAATCTCCTGATGCCTGTACTCAAAAATCACAAAATTCATGTCTATCGACTCAATTACATTCACCCCTGATTGTGAAGGTTACCAGAAATTTCATTCTAAACTACTGAACATGGGCTTTCCACAATCCAACGGAATAAATCATGGGCAAGTTACATGTAATATTCTAATGAATTAGGTTCTCAGGATTTGCAGAATAAAATTCGATGGTAATTGTCTGGTCTGTTCGTTCAGACAGGTTCTGATTGGAACACAAGAAAATCGTCATCTGTTAATGGCAATTGTCATTCATTTCGAATAATATTTATTTGTTACAAACTATTTTATTTATTTATTTATTTATTTATTTATTTATTTATTTATTTATTTATTTATTTAAGTGTTAGAATTACAATGGCACCAAACCAAGACCTGCATGGTCTATGACTGACGAGTTGGGACTTGGCGGGTGTCGTAAGTTCAAATATACAGAGTAAATACAAATACTTCTGTTAGTAGATAATAAGTTAATTAAACAATGCAATGATTCAATAAGGAAATTCAAAAACAAATTCTAATAAAAGAAAAAAAAAATTCAAGGCATCGACAGGAAAAGTAAATTACAGATAAAATGATAACTATTTGAATTGAGACAATCTACCACAAAAAATTCTTAAAAATCATTCAAAAATCAGATAACCAGTTAAGTGTAATAATTATTGTCTTGAACAATAAAAGGTAAGTGAAATTATAAACTAATAAGTGAGAAAAACAAACAAATTTCTCATAATTAAGCTAAAGTATAAGTAAACGTTGGTATTTATAAACCTTTTTAGTAATTTCCGAAATAAGTGATATGAAGCTGTAGATCTAATTTCAACGAGCAAAGAAGACCATATTTTTAAACCAGTGTAGGATACGTAACGCTGAAGATATCTCCGTTTTGACAACGGTAAACGAATGTCGGAAACGGTTCTGGTTGAGTAACTGTGGATATCTTGATTTAGGTTTATGCTGAACGGGGTAGTTATGATTAAATTAGAGTTTATGATTTTATATATGAAAGAAGAGATTTGCAGCTTGAATATTTGATTGTTAGGATATGCAATTCACCAAATAGATGCGAGATGGAAGATGATTTCGGCGTATTGGATAAAATTCTAAGAAACCATTTTTGAAGTTTTAAGATACGTTTTAAGTCAAAAGCTGTTGGAGAACCCCAAAAGATTATGCCATAAGGATGAATAAATCCATGAATTGTAGAGAAGTAAAAGTATGTTACGGGGTAAATAAAGAAGTCTAGAGATTATGCTTTGTTTTCTATTAAGATTAGATATAAGTTGATCTATATGATGACTCCATGTAAGGTCATGTGAAAGAATTAGACCCAAATATCTAATAGAATTCACTGGTTTTATACATTATTATCATATAGAACAAACGGAGCTTCGGGAATGTCTCTCTTGTTTCGTTGATAGAAAAACATCAAGTTTGTTTTATCCATATTTACAGTCAGGGAATTTATGTCGTTCCAATGTTTCAAAATCAAAAGAATCGAATTGATAGATGATAAGAGCTCTGTTAAATTAATGTTAGAAAACAATAAAGTAACATCATCAGCGTAAAAAATGGAAAAAGTTGGCATTAACGCATATGGGAGATCATTAATAAATAAATTAAATAATAATGGGGATAAAATCGACCCTTGAGGGACACCCCGATTTCTTGATATAGTTGATGAAGACTGGTTCGCATGAAACAAGTAGTATTGCCTGTTAGTTAATAAGGTAGATAACCAAGATAAAGGTGGGCCACGAATGTTATAAAATAATGATAATTTATCAAGTAAAAGGGAAATAGGAATGTTATCAAATGCTTTAGAATAATCAACAAAAATCGCCGCAACGAAATGGTTCTTGGCCATTTCGTTAGAAGCCAATTCAATTAATTCAAAACAAGCGGTTTCGACATTTCTCTTAGGAACGAATCCATGTTGATATGGGTAAATAAGATTATTAGAAAAGATAAATTGGGATAACCGAATATAAAATAATTTCTCAAAAATCTTTGCAAAAACCAGGAGTGTGGCAATTGGACGGTAATTAATATAGGTCTTAGGGTCTCCTTTTTTATGAATAGGATAAATTCTTGCCAATTTTAAATTAGAAGGATAAGTACCAGAAGATATTGAATAATTAAATATATAAGAAAGCGGAAAAGCTAACGCTTGTTTTGAAAAAATAACATCTGGACAAATTCCTAGGGGATCAGGTATGGGAGAAGACTTTGTTTGGGAAATAATTTTAGTAACTTCAGTTGGGGTAGTAGCAAAAAAATGAGGTAGAATTATTAGGAAGAGAGTAAGGGTAATTATTACTGGCCATCGGTGAAGAAACAGATTCGGACGAAGAAGGAAGAACAGCTGCAAGAAAATTAGTTAATGTCGAAGGATTGGGCGGGGTCAACTATGAAAAAGGGGAGTGGTATGATTTAGGAGTTTTAGTTATCTTGTTTAATTCACACCATTTATTTCTACTAGAGTATAAGCGCATAAATAAAGATTTATAGTACTCGCGTTTTGAACGGTTAATTTCGCTTTTAACAAAATTAGAAAATCTTTTGAATGTTCGTACTGATGAGGGCGAAGAACTATGTCGAGTTTTGCGATATAATTCATTTTTCTTCTTGGTCAGTGTCAGTATGTAAGGTGTAATCCAAGGTTTGTGAATGATAACATGATGAGTAGTACTGCGGCAGGGTTTATATGAAAAGTAACGATTATAACCTAATAAAAATTGCTTTAGAAAAAGAGAAAAGAGATGGTCGATATTTTTAGCATTTGAAAATAATAAAGACCAGTCTGTCATTAATAAGAAAGAATCAAAAATACTTAAATCTGCAAACGAAACATGTCGTCAGGGTTCTCCCCAGGCCCTTTTGAACGGGCGGGCCGCCCGGCTGATTTTGGTGACCGCCCGGATGAATATACGAAAAACTGCACTCCACTGCATAATATTTTATTTGCCCGCCCGGTTATTTTATCTTTCCACCCACCTGATAAAATTTTCTGGGGAGAACACTGGTCGTGATTGAAAAGGTTGACTAATTATAGGGTCTTTGAATGGATTTTTACCAAATATTGTTAGTAGAGGAAAATGGTCTGATATCGCGAGATCTATTGTACTACTGAATAATATTGTAGATAAGTTGGTAAAACAAAGATCAATAGCTGAATAAGTAGAATGTTGGGGGGGGGGGGGGGG
>JAHWFO010011829.1:0-10013 GCA_023313115.1 Rhysida immarginata | reverse complement strand
TACCAGGAATTTTGAGACACCCTGTATTTAGCAGATCCAGTGAAGGTTTTGTCGACTTCGTCATTTTGTGGAGCCAAATCCGTACGATCACACAAGTCGATGGAGACTTTCTAGTTAGAAAAGACTTTTTCCCTTGAGCTCATCTATTGTGCCAACGATCTGTCCACATGGCAGTTGATGCATGTCGAGCCGCTGGTACAAGGGCAATCTTCAGCTTCCAATGACAAACAGTGCTCAGGTGTTAAAGCTCTCATATTGGTCTTCTGTTCCAGTTCTGAATATTTTGTCAGAGAATGGTTGATCAGAAATGTTTTTCCTGCGCCTCCAGGCGCATTAAGGAAAAAACTTTTCCAATCTCTTTTCTGAGAGTGTCAATTACTCTGTTGTAAGCAGATCTTTTTCATCGAGTAGCTTTGGGTCATTTTTTTGTCGTGTCTCACATAATATCCATGAGTCCTTTTTAACTCGTCTGGATTTTTAACGACTGCCGTAGATGGTCACAGCAGCTGCGGGGAGGGGGTGAAGATCGTGAGCCACTGATGAGTCGCCTATCCAGTGGCCAGCCGTGCCTGATGTTACTTAACTTACTAGAAGTTATGCTTCAGTGAAGCCCACTAGGCAACGGCTTCCCCTATCCTCCATTTCAACAATTTTCCCTTGCGAAATTTCAAGAAGATTGGCCTGGCCATTTTGGAATCATTATAACCAGACAAATAGACATGCATACACAGAGAAAATTCTATGTATGTAGATCTTATCTAATTTTGTATTTTGTTTATTTGGGTTAAGGCAAACAGCATAACCCTTAACAGAGAGAAATTTACTTTATTTCACCTCTGCCATGTTCAAAAAACTCAAAACAAACGAGTAGACTGAAAACTTACTTTATGATTTTCGGAAAGTTAACGACTGAATGTGTTCAGCCCATCTCCTTTTGACAGGACACAGTATTCTACTTGGTCTGCCATAAAATTAATGAGCAATAAAAATAGCCAGCAAGAAATACTAATTATTACTCATCGGAATGGATTAAAAGAAACTTTTATTTATGCAATTCATTATCAATGTTTGAGAGGCTACGGATAATCATAGTTTGTAATAAGAAAAAGACTTTAACACGATAAAAACGGAAACTCTCAAGGAACAACAACTGGGTGTCAGCGCTTCTTCTGCCATCTAGTGACTCAAATTTATAACTGCTGTCTGCAACTTACTCTTAGGATTTTTAAAACAGAAAAGGTTAATTTTAACATTAATTCGTCTTCCACTGGGAAGTGTTGCGCTATAGGGATATCTCAGTAAGTTTTTTATTATTATAAAGATTTTCATGAGTTTTGTACGGGAGTATATAGATTGGTATAGTTCGACCATACAACCCCACTAGCCCTTGAGTAGTAACGTGGGAAAGACTCCAGCTAGTAATAATGTTGGGTCTGTAAGACCCAGGAAAAGTTTTTTTATTAAATTATTGAATAACTAATGTTATTACTACCAAATTTTTCACATTTATTGCACGAAGACTGCTAATGAAATAAACATTGTTTGTATTGAAGAAAGCTGTCCTATTAAGCGGGAAATGTTTTTCTATACAAAAATTAGCATGAAAAATATATCTTCTCAAAAATATTAAATTTATTACAGTTCTTCTAAACAAAAATTTTAAAAATGCTTGAATATTTTCAACATATATATTTGCTATATATTTACAACAAAATTTACAATTAAATTTAATTTTGGAATTTTTATCATAGGCATAACCTTAATTAAAAAAGTTTCTTGATTGGTAACATTGGGTCTGAGAGACCCAAGTGCACTTTACACATTAAGAACTGAAAAATAAATGAAATGAAATCTGGGACTAAGATCATTAAGAGAATGGGCAGACAGGAAGAGACAAGGAGATTGACAGTGAACAACTCATTTATAGTACTTTAAATAATATTGAGAACAGGATGATGGGTCTGTCAGACCCAACGTTATCACTGAAGGGCTAGAGGCAAGGCAAGCTGGCTCACAGCCTGTAAAATTTATGTTTTGAGTATTATAAGTATTCTTGGTTCATTGGTTGGTTCATTAGAATTTTTGGCGTCGACTACTAAGGTCATTATGCGCCTTTTACACAAGTTATATCGGTACGCTTCCCGACACAAACACAAACATCCATGCCCACGGCGGGATTCGAACCCTCGACCAGGTGGACTCGAGAACTAGAAAGCCTATGCCACAGGTATTTTTAGGAGAAATGGATACATTAAAATAATTGCCTTTGAGAATCATTCCATTTTATAATGGTTTGTCTTACTTAATTCATTATCTCTTTTCTGGAACTCGATGACGTTCATCCATACAACCATCTTCCCCAATACTGAGCTTTTAGTCAGGTCGTCGACAAATGCCCTCAATTTCGCACGGAAGCCAGCTGTTCTGTCATTTCAGTCCAATTTGGATTGCATGTAGGCCTAAATGTGATGAAGAGATCTGATTTACCGAACTTGGCCACCATGGCCGTTGCATTTTGGCAGTGTTGCTGCAATGCACGTTTGCTCTCGGTAAATGAAGTAGGTCAAACGAAATGCACAGACCTTTCCTTTTTCATATTAAAGTTATCAGCCTGATTGTGAACGAAATCCATTAAGCCAAGTGGTAACCCTCCGCTCTCAAAGTCTTCTGATTTTATTCGACTTTTTCACAATATACGGCTGAGTAAGATTCGCCACGTGCAACACCGGATTAAACAGTCCTAGCCTTTCGTACAGTTTGTAGGAGTAGAAGGCTAACATGCTGACTGTCGTCCCTTCAGTGCTCCTGAATTTCATCTAACCATGCTTCTCCATTAGGAATAAGCAACGGGTAAGTCATTGGATCAGGATTCGGACTCAAAACTGGCATGCGTTTTCAGTTGTTCCCGTGCTTGAATAGATGCATAAATCTCGCTCGAATGGTAGTTGGTTCTCAATCGTCGGCTTCAAATGTAATCTCATTGACATTTGGCAAATCATATCATTTGGGATCGTGCTGTATTATCCACATTTAAACGTTTCCTGTGGAGCAGCCACAGACATCCGTCATCATCTTGTACGCACTGCAAAAGGGTTGATGTTTCTGATGTTCCTGTGAAATTTGTTTTGAAAATGAAAACCGCATACGTTGAAAATGCTCTCAACGAGAAACGCAACTGAAACTCATACACCAGTATATCCATTTCTGTCGAGTTATAAACAAAAAAAATTGGTATAACCCCAAAGGCATTGATAATATGAACATTAGATTAGGCTTACTTTATTCTTACTCACAGAACAATAATGCTGTGAATGCTGTGTCGTGTATTCTACATTTAAGCATTATTTCATTTACCTTAGAAATGTACTGTACGTCAATGTTAATTTACAAATACACTGCTTTGCAATGAAATTGCCCCACCAACAAGGAGTTAATCGAGTTTATCCATATTTAGTGGGGAGGGGGGGAGTTCGTCTACCTCCGACTAGTAAACGATTAGATGCATGCTCACGAGACATGACCATTTGGGTTGATACAGGGTGTCCAGATGCCTGTATAGACGTGTGCGAGACGTTCCATGCAGTAGGGAGGAAGCAACTGCCTCGTGAATGTACAGTACTGTAATCCACACAACGGTCTCAATGTCGCGAGGATTACAACGACAACCGTTCACGCAATTAACGGACTTTGAACGGTCAATCAGACGGATTGCTGTCTGTGTCGCGGGACGCACGGACGGTAGGCCGATGTTGGAGGCAAAGGCGAGAGGAAGGCACACATGCCAGAAGACCAGGTTCAGGGGCCCAGAGAAGCACGTCAGCTCGTACTGATAGGCGGATACTGCGAACAGCGCTAGCGGACAGAACCATCACCCTGCAACAACGGCGCGACATCATTACTATTCCCGATATTGCTCCAGTGTCAATAGCGTCAATAGCACGCCGATTACACGCCGCGACAATGTCTGCCAGGCGTCCATTGTTGTGTCTTCCTTTGACACCTGAGCACCACGAGATACTTCAATGGGTCGTGAACGAGTGGGCTGGCGAATGGAATGGGGCCCGGCGGTCCTCAGCGACGAATCCCGCTTTTGTTTGGACACCGACGACAGATGCGGATGTGTGTGGCGCATACCATTGGAACGTGCCAATGAACAATGCATCCGGTATCGCCATCGTGGACCAACACCTGGGATCATGGTCTGGGGTGCCATCGACTAATTGAGCACGTGTGGGACTGATGGCACCACGATCACCCCGCAATCTCTATGAACTGACACAGCAGGTTCACCAGGCCTGGGCAGACGTACCCAAAAATGACATTCGCCTGGAACAATGCATCGCCGCTAGAGGTAGTGCCACAACTTACTGATGCCGCTTTCCGTTTGGACACCCTATACAAACAAGTGCACGTCTTGGCTCCATAACGTAATAAAGGTGTGTTCAGATGTATCTCTTGCTGTATACTTGCTTTTGGCTCATTCGGATAACTCCTTGTGGGTGGGGCAATTTCATTGCAAAGCAGTGTAGATACATGCTATTTATCTTTAAAAATTTCACGGAAGGTGGTTGCAGGTATCTGGGACCATTCGGCGATCAGTGCATCCTGTAATTCCATCACCGTGCGTACATGGCGCTCGAGATGGTCTCACAAATGTTCAATGGGGTTGAGGTCCGGGGAGTTTGGTGGGCATGGGAGTAGCTTGAATTCTTCCTCATGCTCCTCAAACCAGTCGTGGACAATTTTGGCAGCATGGCAAAGAGCATTGTCCTGTTGAAAGGTGCCATCACCCTGAGGAAACACTGTCGACATGAAGGGGTGGGTGTACCTGGTCTGCGACGATTGTCAGGTAACCAACAGCATTCATGTACCCTCCAGCAGTATGAGTGGACTCAGACCATACCATCAAAACATCCCCCAAACAGTCACACCTCCTCCACCAGCCTATCGTCTGCCAACGATGGTGTCGGGATGCCTGTTCTCAGATGCTTCCCGGCGAATTCTCCATGGTCCGTCTACTCTGTTCACCAGAAACCGCGACTCGTCAGAGAAAGCAACCCTTCGCCACTCGGCACGAGGTCCAATGGTGATAGCTCTTAGTAAATAACTCTAAAACGAAGCATACCCCCCCTTCGCTTGGTCGGGCTGCTGTTTGTTTGTAAAATTCCCCTTTTCCTCCAATTTTAATTTTAAAATCTCCTCTATCCTTTGGCCAATTAGTGCATTTATATCTAATTCACTCTTATCCTCTGCCAATTCCGTGTTTCCCTTTCCCAATGAATTTAACCCATGCTGATGCGATATGGCAGCAAACCTAAGCTCCAGTTTTTCCTTCTCCTCCGAATAACCAATTGCTTTATCTAAGGTTTCTTGGGTCTCCTGAACAGGACAGTTTTTTGTAAGTTGGGGTGCAGTCCATCCAAGAATTTTTCTCTAATCCTTTCCTCTAAAATTTGCCTAGCAAAAGCTCGATTCACCTCCACCTTTGGCCTAGCTCCTTCTACTAGGATCTTGTTTTTCTTCCCCAGCGCATGCAGGCACGTGGCGAAATCCCTTTTGCTCTCCCCTTTGTTCTGTCTCACTCGCTAAACAAGCGCTCGCTTCTGCCCCTTGGCTCCTTGCCAAATCTCTACATAATGCGCTTCCTAAAATCAGCGTAATTGGTGACACCTGCCATCGCTTGATCGTGTCTACAGAAAAATTGCGCTCCCACTTAATTTTATTTTAGCCAAGTTTAATTTATGTTCAGGTTCCCATCCACATAAAACACTAATTTCGTCTAATTTTTGAAAAAATAACCCCGGATCCATAGAACCGTCAAAAAAAGCAATCTCACTCACCAATGCAAAAGACACTTGAGCCATACTCTTTAAAGGGAAAAATAAAATAGAAAAAGATAAATCTTCACAACTTATGTGATCTTCCCACGTGTTAAATTCAAATATTTCAATTCAAAAGAATTTCAAAGTTTTATCTGCAGTTTTAGACAAAAATTACAGCTCGGAATAAAGATCCTGTCGAACTGTGTAAGGAAAGCCGCGCTCTTACACATGAGTCAGCTTAATTCTGTCGTACTGCTGCCACTGTAAGAGCTGGGCCCCTTAATTGTAAGGGTATCAATCGAGAGCCGGGGCGATTGAGCCTTTAATGTGTGATTCAAAGATTGCAGTCGGGTGCGCCATCGCTGTTTAAGTGAAATTTGGAAAGTTTGGCCGACTTGAGTGGTTAAAACTTAAAATGAACCCACATTAAGATTCTTCCGCAAACAAGTACGCCCGGAAAGAGGATCAAATAAAGAAAGATAGACTCAAGTTCTTTGGGGTAACAAAGTGATAAATGAATTTATTCATATAAGAAATAATTAAAATTAATGATATTTAAATAACCTTCGACCTCTCTACCAGAGTCGGAAAAATGAATATTAATTAAAATAATTGATCTAGTTATGGTAAAAGAATCTCAATAAAATGGCATCAAGTGAAACACAGAAAATAATCATTGTAAAGGTAACTCAAGAAATGTATGCATCAAAATATTAAACAATCTTTAAAATTAAGCATAGCTTTAGCAAATGAACCCCAATTAAAATATAATGATCGAGCTAAGTAAAACACAATAATGGCAAACAAAATCCCATAAAACAGTAATGAAAAACGCTTTGAAATGGCCAGGAACTCGAAAACAAGGTCTATAAACACACGGAACAGCAACATCAGCATCATGGTGGCTGGGCATCGGGCATGGCAAGACATCTCTTTGGTCATCGCTCGTCTACTTCGTTCGGCTGAACATGGAATGCGGCAAAGGGTCACCTCAGGAAACGATCGTGGGACAAAGACTAACTGGTCAATTTACGGGACAAAGGCATTATTAACGCGGGGGCACCGCGATAGAAATCACGTTACAAAACCTCGTTAATCGAGCAAAACAAAAGGAAAACTGATAAGGAAAAAGTTAACTAAAGAAATTTTGGTATTCCCCCCGTGCAAGTTGCCCGTGGACGGTCATTGGAAAGCAATGGGTCTTGCTACCAGCCGAGAAAACTAAGTCCTAGCAAAAAACACTTACACTCGTCGGCAAACCTACATCGAGGGGCAGGAATCAGAAAAAGCCACTGGAATGTCTTGGTGGTGCAACAGCCAAGATCATTCTCCCAGATCGAGAAAATTCAAGTTTCCTCGTCCAAACGGGAATCGAGCGTCCGACCAAAGAACAATCGATGACGTCACGCGGGTCATCCAAGAACTTACAACTGGATCAAACTGCCCGCGCATCTTGCTCGAAGTCTCAGGCACCTAATAGACGCACGGCCACCTGCTAGAATCTAGAAGGTTCCAAAGAAATGCCAAAAGGCAATTAAATTGTCAACCAAGGTCCGAAATAGTCGAGGATGGGGGAGGAAAGAGTCTTCTATTTTAAGCATAACGATTCACCCAACCCATAAGCTTGACCTGAATTCAATAGCTGTTCAATGTCGAAGACACTGATATGATAACCAGAAGGGGGAGTGCGTTCCCCATCTTTCAGTTACACAAGCTAAAAGTTCCCTAAACAAGAGGAAGTGAACATTATTCATGCTCCCCTCGAGGCCAAAAAATTTCTCAGCAATTGAAAAAAGAGAAATAAAAGGAATTTTTCTCAGAAATTCTAATTTTCTAAAAACTTAGAAAGCCTACTCATTTCAGAAAACATTCAACAGAAAAATTCCAAACTCCTTCCACAGCGCAAATTGCTGTCTAAAACATTAACAGATAAACATATTCCAGAACTGACATAAAAGCTCAATAAATAAAGAAACAAATATGCATAAAGTGAATTATAAATGATAATTAATATCCGTGTAAGGTCTGAACCTTTACACCACAAAAGAGTTTTAATAATCATAAATGTATACATTTCTACTACCAGGTAGCAATCATCAGTATGAATCAAAGTAATAAACAAACATGTTTTTAAAATTTGCCTTGAAATACCGCAGAAAGGTTCTGCATCAAGGTTGCTTTAGCAACTAGCTTAGCGAGGGTATCTGCTATCGCATTGCCTTCAATATAAACCCCGTTCTTTGTTTTTTACTTTGATTGATACTGATAATGGCTACTTGTAGCAGAAATGTATACATTTATAATTATTAAAACTCTTTTGTGGAAAACTGGCATTCTTCCTTCATCTATACATAGCAACACGTTAATTGTTGTTCATTTGTTTATAAATCAAAGTGGTGGTGAGACTTTCATTCGATGAACGTAAGTGGAAACTGAAACGTTATTGGAAAAGAGGAGAATGTTGTTGAGGTTCAACGACGTTGCAGGGTTGAATTTGGTACACAACCGCCAACAAGGGTAAGAAAGACGAAGAGGGAGTGGAACAAGTGGGACGAAGAGGAAGTGGTACAGAGTTCCCACCTCGTTCTCCCGATTTAACCCCTCTCGACTTCTACCCTTGGGGAACTTTAAATAACACGGTGTACAGCTGGTATCATTAAAATTTGCACTTACCGCATCGCGACGAATGGAGCGTGTTTAATTGTTGCGACGCCAGGTTTTGCCGGTGCACAAGATTTTGGATTTACCCACTTTCTAAAGGTAGAGTCAGCAGAATTCTGGCTTTTAGTGACAACTCGCCAATAATTCATGGGAATAAGTTTATTTGAAACAATTGTTTGTTATATTTGTATAATAAACATCCTTTTAAACCGAAATAAAGAAAATAAAGATGAAGTTTAAAATATAAATGAAAATAAATCTAAAAATTTTTCATTTTAAGATGAGTGCATTAACCGTCTCGCTAATAAAGTCCTTCATTCAATTTGACTTTGCCGAGCTTTTTCCGTTATGTTACTTTTGATGATTGCCAATGACTATTGCGCAAAAAACTGCGTTGGAGATAATCTAATTTCTTTTAAGTTTTGTTTTTTTAATTTATTATTTATTTATTTATTTATTTATTTATTTATATTTAGTTTCTGCCAACCTGCCCGGTGCTTTCGCCCTTTGTGTCATCAGCGTCTGTGTGAGTCTCTGTTATGTGTTTTCCTTTGCCTAACCGTTCTTGTTAACCTGTGTTTTAACACTCGTTGAGAGCTTTGCTTTCTTGTGTGTGTTTCCATTAGGCATAAATATATGTGATTATTTATTATTGTAATTTGTGCATGTTCTTATTCTTTTCCTTTTAGGTGAGGCGTTTCCGGTTGCCTACTGGGTTTTTTTTCCTTCCTGTTATTTTTGTTTTTTTTTGCCTTATTTTTTGCCTGGAAATTAATTAAACCAGCTTAATACTTTTTTGGGTTAACGTTGGAGTCATGAAAGGGAGGTAATCTTAAACTTAATAATCGCGACTTTATAAAATTTCAGTTTTGATCTTATTGGTAGACAGCGGGGTTTTCTTTGACCATTGCTGTGGGCTGAACGTGCCAATAGTGATCTTCGTTTTTTGCACTTTACACAAGGTGAGTGTACCTAATAAGGCGGCCGGACAGTCTTTGCTACATAATGGAAAACAAACTGAAATAATGGAGCATAAAGCTACTCTTTGTGCTGATAGATATTAAATCTTATACATAAATCTGAGACGCAGAAGCCAATGCCTTATGTATTCATTTATGATGAATATTAAAACATTTACGATCCTCTTTTATTACTTAACATTTGCCATTTAATATTTCTGAATGAACTTTGCCTAATGCAAACCATAAAAACAAAAAAGACGTTATTTTATATCTTCTTGCAATGAACCTGATAATTTATTTCAAAAATCAAATTTAACACGATAGCATAGAAGAGCTTTAAAAAATCAGAGTAAGAAAAACTATTCTGTTTACATATTTTATGAGTTCACTAGCTTAGATACGAAAAATTAAACTGTACATTTTTATAGTTTTTAAACAGAGTGTATTAGAATTGATACAGATTTATTCTTTAAATGCAGATGCCAAGCACACTGTATATTCTGCTGTTATGCACCTTCATCATTGCAAAGCTCATTACACCTTTTAACAAGGCTGGAGGAATCAAACC
>JAHWFO010011818.1:0-13842 GCA_023313115.1 Rhysida immarginata | reverse complement strand
TGCAACAATGCATCGCCGTTAGAGCTGGTGCCACGACCTAGTGATGCTGCTTTCCGTTGCAACACCCTGTACAAACTATTGCACGTCTTGGCTCCATGACGTAACGGGTGGGGCAGTTTCATTGCAGAGCAGTATATGTGCGGTATTTCTTCGTGTATCTTATTGTCTTGTTGTTGTTTTAGGGAAGTGCACGTGATCCATTTGTGTTCGGACGACAAGAGCAAAGGAAACGGCAATGTAAACGACTCCACCGTTCCTCGTCTAGAAGTTTCGTTAGAGATACGAGCAAGATCCAACGTGATCGAGGAGAACAAAATGATTCTCGTCAAGAAAGCCGACCAGCCTGTCGTTTAGAGGATTCAGTTGTCCAACATACATGGGGCTCTCAAGATTGTTGTGAGTATACTTTTTCTTGCGGTCATTCAGGGGTGTAGCTCAGGCAACCATGGCCCATTACAATTTTGCTACACCTCTGGTTGGCGGGATTTGTGATGGCGAGTCTAAGCAAAGCAACACACCAAGCAGCAGTTGCGTCGGAGCTTTGATGCAGTGAGTATCAAGCGTAGCGCTAAACTCGTTTTGTCACGGCAGTTAAACGTCAAAGATGGAGTGGAGTAGCGCTACGCGATTAAATTTTGCCATGAGCTGGGCAAAACCGCTTCTGCGACGCTCGTCCCTGTACAAAGATGACGATGCCCTGTCGAGAGCTCGGGTTTTCTGGTGGTTCATTGAATTCAAGAATGGTCTCGCATTCGTTCTCGAGGTCACTGAACCACCAGAAAGCCCGAGCTCTTGACAGGGCGTCGTCATTTTTCAACGTTCGCTCCAGCGATCGTTTGCTACAGCGATCGCTCAGTTTTCGACGTTTTCTGTCGTGACAAATTCAAAAACAAGTTTTGGGTCACGCATCATCGTCACTGCGTCAGAGCTCGAAATCGACTGCCGCCCGATGCATTGCTTAGTTTAGGCCCCCCTACCACAAATCTCGTTGCCAATGAGCACGCTACTCGCCACTGACATTGATTTCAACGTAGAAACTGCTAGGTCGTTGACGGATCCTGCACTTTCTTGTCGCAGGTGAATCTCTGACCTTTCGGAGATTTTTTTTAAGAGGCTCAATGCGTAAGGAGGATGTTGCAAGACCTCCAATCAAAATTTTTCTAGGAGCTCAAGGGTCATTGTCCTGGAGCTCAAAGCTGATTGTCCTGGAAACGCACTATCCCGTTTGAGAGCTCGTCTTAACGGTCTGTTTGAGCCTCAGCAACGTGTTGGGACACTGCTCCGTATTAAATGTCGTTGCGTCACTTTTCTGAAGTGAATTGACGTGAGTGCGTTAAGTAAGCATGTGCGACTGGGATTACCACAACGCCATCTATTTGCAAAAAAAAGAAAAGCTCACTGGGATTTGATTCAATTCTGCGACGCTGAGTGCTTTTCCCATGTCATTATTGTTGTCGTTTCCTGTTTTCAGACTGAGGGTCCTGTCGAAAGGTATAACGTTCCGACGAATCTTCTCGCTCAAATGAAAACGGTAGAACTCCCCGAGAATTCGGACGATCTCTTTTTCTATGCTGATAACAAGTACGGGCCGTTACTCTCCTACTTGGAGGTCAAAGACGCCAAGAAATTTGAAGTTTTGGTCGGAGATGGCCCGAGTAAGTTGAGGTTAAGTCTTTTCTCCATGGGTGCTCACAGAGGAGTGTTGGGGTTTGAAGATAAAAACGCTCGACTGTCGAAGCTCGTTGCTAACAGCCTGCAATTAAGGGTGTGTCTAAAATGTCCGACCGGTGTTTGGATTCTGATCGCAATTAGCGCGACCAGTCGCGTTATGAAAACGCTAATCGCGACTGATCGTTACTTTATGAGTCTGTGTTGCACTCCAGTCGTGCTAATTATAGCTGGCGTTGGATTTTGGTCGCATTATGAAAATGCTCATCTCGACCAGTCGCGTTATGAAAACACTCATTGGGGCCAGTTGCGTTATGAAAACGCTCATCGCGACCGACCGTCACTTTATGAATCTGCATTGGAATCCAGCCGTGCTAATTACGACCAGCGTTAGATTTCGGTTGCGATTAGCGCAACTAGTCGCGTTATGAAAACGCTCATCACGACCGGTCACATTATGAAAACACTCAACCTGACCAGTCGTTACTTTATGAATCTGCATTAGACTCCAGTCGTGCTAATTATGATCGGCATTGGCATTCGGTCGCTATTAGCGTGGCCAGTCACGTTATGAAACTGCTCATCGCAACCAGTCGTTACTTTATGAATCTGCGTTGGACTCCAGGCGTGCTAATTACGACTGGCATTGGATTTTGGTCGGATTATGAAAACACGCATCTCGACCAGTCGCGTTATGAAAACACTCATTGTGGCCACTTGCATTATGAAAACGCTCATCGCGACCGGCCGTTACTTTATGAATCTGCGTTGGACTCCAGTTTTGCTAATGACGACTGGCATTGGATTTCAGTTGCGATTAGCGCGACCAGTCACGTTATGAAAACGCTCATTCTCGACCAGTCGTGTTATGAAAACGCTCATCGCGACCAGTCATTACTTTATGAATCGAGAGTCCTCAGAATCAGGAGAAAATTTATTTATTTATTTATTTATTTATTTGAAATTATAGCACCCCAGAGGGGTATTGGGTACAAGGAACATAAATAGTAATTACAATTGATTGTTTTTTACATATTGGTTAAGTAACTTGGTAACATGGATCTTATGGTTACTACAGTTTGGCAATTTACAGTTTAATATTGTTGCTCTTGTTTCATATGGAAGGAGGTTCCAGTCCTCGATAGTGTTATAAGGAAAGGCCTTCTTTAGTGTTGACGGGAGGATATAGGGAGGGTCCAATTTAAATTTACGGGTTACTCGGGTGTTATAGTTATTATTTATCCATTGAGAAATAAAGTGGGACGGGTGGTGAGGATCATACAAGGCCCTGTATAGTTCCTTGAACTTGGCCAATTGTATTAGACCAGGTAGAGTTAATATATCATTAGCTTTGCGTAGTATCGAGTTGTATGCAACCTTTATCCTCGTTAATAAGAATTGAGAGGCAGAGGACCATAAAATAATTGCATAATTTTTTTTAGAAATAACCAAACTCTTTATTTTTACGGTGATCTCTCTCTTATTCAAGGTCTTTTTTAGGCGTTTGACAAGATATCTAAGGCGGCTCAGTAGCATGACAAGATCTTCAATGCAGGGTTTAAAGGATAACTTATTGTCAAATAATACGCCTAGGATTTTCTGGGCATCGGAATGCTTAGTGTTGCTGTTGGTGATTTTAAGAAACGGGTCTTGGATTCATTAAGTGTCATCCCATTGTTGGCATACCATTGCTTAAGCAAGGAGATATCATTTAAAATAAATAATCGTCGATTGGACATAGTCAAAATTTCGAGTCAGTCACTGGTGGCTCCAAAATGAGCTTTGTGACGGACTTTGACCGGACTTTTTAGACACACCCAAAGTGTTCACAAATGATTGTTGGGGTTTGAAGATATCACTTAACTGTGCAGACTATGTATAGTCCTCGACGTGAGGTCCGTTCGTGACGCAGTAGACATCAGACCACATGCTTCTGTTAAAAGGTCGTGATGGGCTCATGAATCTAGGGCCTATCTAATATCCCGGGCTATGCTGGGTGACTCTTGTAGGTAAGAGTTTCAACGGCAAGAGTTGATTCCTGAATGGTCAGTTCCGGGCGTCCCCAGCAACGAGCTGGCAGACCCAGTCAAAGTCCGTTTGCATCCCCGGACCACACTGATGATCACAAGCCATGCAGATCCGGGACCTGTTCCCCAAGTCACCTCCTCAAAGCCTGCGGGCAACCTGCAGTTCAAACTGCTCGTTCTAAGCTCAACACAGCACTTCAAGTGCTCATGCAAAACTCAAGAAAGCGCTTTAACGACTTGGCTCAGCACGAGCGCTTTGAACGGAGAGCTCACATTGATTACTCGTAGTTGCACAGTGTTTCTGATTGTCTGCTGCAGTTTTCAAACCCCTGTCTCTCCTGCGTGATCTTTTCGATTGTCTAGCCGAATCCAATCTTCCACAGAATCAGTCATGAGAATCACTCACACCTCGCCGACTTCGCCGACGCATCAGTTGCCTACGGAGACAAAACTACCACGCCAGACAGGTTGGATGCAGCAACAGAGTCGCTCGGCTTTGCCCAACATGCCAAATTCGAAGGATTTTTTCAAAGCGCAATTGGGATCGATCCGTTCGTCAAAGCTTATTGGCATCCAAGTGCTGTTGAAGTCGAAAGCACGCTCGAATCCTGACGGTAAGTTTCTTGAATACAGTTTCTTTCTAGTGCAAAGTTCATGTACAGGGTGTCTGAAAAGTCTTGCCACGAAGTGACGTCGCAGCAATGAGACGTCAAGCTCTATCTCCCGCAACGCTCATGGGAAGATGGTCCGTGAAAAGTTAAGTCCACAGATAAGATCAGAGCTGTTGGTCACAAAAGAACGATCTTCCAAGTAGCGTGAGTCTGATCATGTAGTGGTGCGGCTCCTGGAATGACCGCAGAAGACCAGTTGAGTGGGCGGCTCGATGGTTGCCAGATTTGAATCCAATGGGCTTTTCGTTCTTGGCGTATCTGAAGAGTCGCGACGTGGCCCACCTACGCACCAAGACCGACGACATAATACAAAAGCTGCGGGGCTTTTCAGACACCACGTACGTTACTCTTTACTCACGCCTCCTGTCCCGTTCGTCATTAACGTAGTCGTTATATGAGGGGTGGTCATAAAGTCAGTACGCCGTTTGGCTGTTGAGGAACTGGTCCGCCTTGACAATGAAACGCGGTATTTCGAATCGCAGCTCCACCACAACGTGCATGGTCTCGTGAGCAGGCACGTTATCATGCAGAAGTCTGAACACGGTGATGCAGCAGTCTGAGAGGACTATCATCTCCACTTGCTTGCAGTTTGGGGCTCGTCACAGATGGAGGAGCGTTCGCTGTAAGGTTTGTCTTCCATGCTGCTGCACCGAAAACTTGCTGGATGTTCGAACCGCAGCTCCAACACAACATGCATGGTCTCGCGCTGGCGCGTTGTCACGCAGAAGTCTGTCCGTTCGGGCACCTTGATCTGTTCCGTGGTGATACGACACACTACCGTTTCAGCTTGCTTCGTAATTTGTGGCTCGTCACAGCACAAGATCCTTACAATGGCTCACAGCTCCATTACGGGCGCTCTGGTGGCTTTAGCAGTACTGCACCAAACACCGCTTTGTATCCTCCGCCACTTGAGAGACGTTGCTTAGATGTTGAGGAAGTGGTCCGCCTCGAAGATGACCTGAAGCGGAAGAAGTATTTCGAATCGCAGCGCCACCGCAACACCCATGGTCTCGTGTGCAGAATGTGCTGGTGCGCCCCTTTGGAGTCGTCACAAAGCAGGATACTTACTACGGCTCTTCCCAGCAGCACCAATGACTTTATGACTGCCTCTCGTGCTGCTAAATTTCGTTTTTTTTAGATCTCATTCGTATGTCTCCACACGTTCTTCTCATGGATGCGATGCAAGTCAACTGCCTTCCAAAGTTCATCCACGTCTCGTTTCCGAAGCGCTTCATAGAGGGCCTCGGCTATCACGGCAACGGCATGACGCTCAACGATCCTCTCTGCCGCTTGCTTCCGAACAACACGAACTACCATTTCACGTCGCCTCTCAAAAGCTGCGGCATGGAAATCGTGCACGTGGCCGATAAAGTCATTTATAAGACTGCGGTAAGGCTCTCGTCGTACTTTAACGACGTTTGTCGTTTATGAGTTTGTTTATAAGATTTTGTTTCGTTCTCGTGCAGATTAACTTTTGGTAGGAAAGTCGGTAGCGAGGCCATGTCGTCGATCATTAGGGAAGCTGATCTCTTGATCGACAACGAGGATCACACGGCTGAGGAAGGTTCTGGGTACGGTTCGACGCACATCGACGAAGATACGATTAAGCCTAAGCTTCTCGAGTTCCAGTGCAAGTACTCGACGTCGGGATTACCGTTATTCAACCCGGTAAGTCTTGGAATCGCTTCGCTAGTTCGTTAGTCAGGTGTGCAGCTTAGTTCTGTTGGCTACACGGATTGATGCGATGAGTGCTTAGAAGGTAGCAACAGGAATCTGTGTCCATGCGCCGTCGATGAACATGGATGGTCTCGCTGGATGGACTGTCTCGCTGCTGTGACGTGTCGATCCAGATGTTCGCAAAGATTCTTGCAACAATGGATAAATATGCACAGTCATGTAGCCGAGAAAACAACAGTTTCAGATAGCTTGTTTTCAGATGTCTCACAGCGGATACGCCTGCCCGTCGATACGATGCAACGCACCTTTTTCCGTTGGTCTAGGGTCCAAAATTTGTTGCATCGCAAACACATGTCGTTTCTTGCGATGCACGCTTGTCGACGTGGTTGCTAGAACGAGACTTCGGTTGCGAGGCCAAGATGCAACAACGTTCTCGATAGTTTTCTGGTGCTCTCAATGCATCGACTGTAGCGCGTCATCACTCATGACCAGCCACCGTGAGCGCCCTACAGTTTGCGCACCTAGATGCACATATTGTCCATTGTTCCAGTCATTGTACACCATCACTATGGCATGACGTGAAGAGTTCGCGAAAGCTGCGGTTTCAGAACGACGCTCGGGGCACTCACAGACAATTGCACGAACAGGAAAGCAATCGAAGTTGCAGCATGAGACCACATGAGTAGGTCGTATAACCGCTGCACGCTTCGATGCACGCCTCGACTCATAAAGATGCTGAATGTTGTCTTGAGATCAAAACAACAAATCTTGAGATCGTGCTTCCCAGCGAAGTCGTGCCGCAGCTGCGTTGCGTGGATGATATTTATCCTGCTGGAAAGACGTGTTACCCTCCTGTTGCAAAAACGGAAGAAGACTGGACGTACCAACGAATGGTGTTCAGTGTTCCATCCACATAGACGAAGGGTAATTGGGAGTAGATGATGCCGTATGTTTGCTCAAAACGTCCGTACGATTCTACAGTCGTGCGTGAGTGCATTCCTTCCGTAAACCGCTGCCGACGACATGGAGCAACGCAGAAACATGAAGAGCGATCCGCACAGCGATATGCTGATGAGACCATAGTCATATCAATTCGGCCTTTGTCAAGCTCCGCAAGTCGTTGCACCGGCTGACTGTGCGTGTGCGAGGCATTGCAGTTGTTGTCACGACAGCTACAGTCAGCTGTTCCTGTACAGTGCAAATGCAAATAGGTTCATTCACTGGAGTAATACCATTGAAGACGTGTGTTTATAGTGCGAGATTGCGAGCACTAAAGATCTACTGTAGCGCTCCTGCTACCTCGATCTTAACGCATAAGCAAAACTCAAACAGAATTAAATTGTCGCTTCTCAATGACGTGGAACCTCAACAGTCATTTCTTAATCATTTCACGTGTTCGTGACGTTTCTTTGATGCGTTTGTCATTGCAGGGAGACGAAGGCGTGAATTTCAACATCAATAGTTCGCACAGTCAGATCTACAGCCTGGATCTATATCGAGACGAGGAATATCGCACGTAGATCAAATCCATCGACTTCCTCCTCAACGTCGTCGAAAACGATCGCCTCTTTGTCGAAAGCAGAATCGAAGCAGATGAGCGTCGCATTGAACCGTTGTCGTCTCTTGTCAATGTCTCGTGATTTTGTTTTAATCCAAGTTTCTTTGAACAGGCCCTCATCTATGCGTCGTGACGGACGAATGCGGGATATCCGGTTCGATCAACGCGACGAACGAATCTAGGATTCCTCTGGTTTGCAACACTTGTCCGACAGACGTGAGCATTCAAATGGAGAGAATCGCATCGCATTATCCCAAAGTCGGCCCGATGATTGACGATTTGACTTTCGCTAACGTGTGCCAGTGGAACCACTTCAGCTTCCAAGTCAACTCGGAATACCTGAAGTTCGCGCGCTTTACCTTCACTGCATGCTCGGCGTCTGCACGATCAATCCCGAGCACACGCTTGGGAGCATCAAAAAGGTAAGACTGAAAGTACACTTATCCCGTTTGTAAGATGACTACAGCGGAAGAGCTCCGCGAGTCGAGTATGTGTTTTATTCGTTGTTGTTTCGTTGCAGTGCGTGAACGTGCAGGATTATAGTGAAAATCCTAATTTGAGGCCGTTTTTAGATCGCAACCTAGAAACGAACCACGAAGTCTTGACACGTGGACCCATTCACATTCTACCCGAGTCCAGTTTAAGAATCTACAAAGCTAATCGTAGTGTATCATAAGTTTCCTATGCCTGGCGCAGTTGAACAACGTACGCAAATTCGAGCAAGATCACGCGACGGCGTTTGGTGTCTTAGCACGTGCGCGGTAAATGCCACCATCAGTGTCCAGAGTGTGCAACCATAAGAGTGACGTCATAGTGGAAACACACCGTTTTACGTCGTCATAGAGGCGACGTCGTAGTGGAAACACAACATATTAGGGGCGACATCATAGTGGAAACAGGACGTCGTAGAAGCGACGTCATAGTGGAAACACACCATCGTACAGGCAATGTCGTAGTAGAAACACGACGTCATAGAGGCGATATCATTGTGGAAACATGACATTGTAGAGGCGACATCAGAGTGGAACCCAACGTCGTAGAGGCGACGTTATAGTGGTAACACGACGTTGTAGAGGCGACGTCATAATGGAAACACGACGTTGTAGAGGCGACGTCATAGTGGAAACACACCGTCGTACAGGCAAAGTCGTAGTGGGAACACAATGTCGTAGAGGCAACTTCATAGTGAAAACAAGATGTCATAGAGGCGACGTCATAGTGGAAGCACGACGTTGTAGAGATGGCCGAGTCCGCATGCTGACCAGTAGAGAATGGAGGAGCCTGAAGCGGTTATAACACAGGAACAGTCGTCAGTACCATGACGATGCATCGGGAGCTCTAAGCCTCCATCATCACCTCTGTAGACGCTCAGTGTCGTGTGCTCTTGTGTAAAGAGCAACTGTCTCAATCGATGGTGGTTTGCCGGCGTCGACAGTGTGGCCGTGTGTCCCCTGGTTTGGACTCGATCCGCTGGTTGTGATCGCGGAGAACATGGCATCCATGCAGTATCTGGACGTTACAGACAATTGCATGCTTCCGACGTTGTTACAGCATGTACTGCTGTCTGCACCTTGTTTCCGGAGAATGACGTTCTGGAATATTAGTGGCTCGCCTACAGTCCAGACCTCAACCCAGAACATCTTTGAGACGAATTGGGGCATCTGATTTGTGTGCATCAGAGACGCGCATCCGACTTGTGCAGGGTGCAAAATTGCCTGGTTGCTTGCTAACAGCGCATGCGTCCGTGTGTGGACGCAGCTCTAATACCAGAGATGCTGTAAAGAAAGCGTCTGTTCCATACAATATGTGTTCGCTTTCAATCGAGCAGTCGGCATACATCGTTGGAGCCGGTGTGGTAATTCAAAATGATTCAGAGGTACCGATTAAAGTTACTTTTCAATACTTTTAGATTTCTTCTCTTCGGTGGGCCCGTTCTTAGCGCGTGAGAAGAAACCGGACATAAAGAACACGATGAGCAACTTTGCTGACAGAGGGGAAGATAAAATCGTCATTCAAGAACAACCGCAGCTCATACTCATTGGCTTGTCGACCGAAGCCGTCGTGGGGATCGACAAGAAAAGAATGCTGGCTGAAATCAGAGAATTAAGGAAACAAACTGTACACAGGGCTGAAGGAATAAAAAACTATAAAGGTGTCGTTTTAAACCCTGGAACATCTCGAATAGTGACGCCATCTTTCTTCTTCCTTCGTCATAGGGGCTGGATTGACGAGCATTCTCACCTTCGAACAGGTAAGAGTCAGTGCATGTTTGATTTCGTAACGATATTGGGTATCACAAGGGTTGGACAAAATAATGGCAACGCACTATGGAGCGGCGCGCGGTGCACTGTCACGTGACTAAGATAATAAACCAATGAATATGAGATTCTCCATTGAAATAGCAGTGTTGGATGCTGTTAAGATTGATGCTGTGACGGTAGCAGGGAACTTCATCGATGACTTCTCTGTGATGAAGCGACTGTCAATGAAATGTCATATTGATGAAGTGAATATCAATGAAAACATCTCTGTTGATGAAGCGACTGCCATTGAAACGTCTCTCTTGATAAAACGTTATATCAATGAAACATTATAATGATAAAACATGATGTCAGTGAATCGTCACTGTCGATGAACGCCTATGTCAATAAAGTGACATCTCTGCTGATGAAACGTCATGTCGACAAAACGTCTCTGTTGATGAAACGTTGTATCAATGAAATGTCTTATAGATGAAGCGCCATATCGATGAAACATCTTATTGATAAAACGTAATATCAATTAAACGTTTCTGTCGATGAAGTGACTATCAATGAAACGTGATGTGATGAAATGCCATATCGATGAACGTCTGTCAATAAAGTCACAGGTCGTATTTTTCCAAATTTATTTCTGTTGTGGTCAAAGAGTGTTTTTTCTTTTTTCTTAATATTGTAATCCACATTTTTCCCTTTATTATTTTTTCTGGTATTTTGCCTTTATTTCACTTTGTTTTAATATTGTGCCAATTCCCGGAAAATGTTTGTTTAATAAAGTGACTGTCACTGAAATGTCGTTTCGATGAAGTGACTGTTGGTGAAACGTCTTCGTCATTAAAACGTCTCTGTCGATGAAATGTCATGTCAGTGAAACGTCTGTCAATGAAATGTCATATTGATGAAGTGACTATCAATGAAACGTCTCTGTGATGAAATGTTGCATCGATGAAACGCCATATCATTGAAACGTCATTGATGAAGCGACTGACGATGAAACGTCTCTCTTAATAAAAAGTTATATCAGTGAAACGTCACTGTCATTGGACGCCTCTGTCAATTAAGTGATTATCAATGAGACATCTCTGTTGATGAAACGTCGTATCGATGAAATCTCCTATCGATGAAACGTCAAATGGATGTAACATAATGTCGACGAAACGTCTCTATTGATGAAACATTGTATCGATAAAACATCTGTTGAAGAAACGTCATGTCGAAGAAACGTCTCTGTCGATGAAGTGACTATCAATGAAATGTCTGTGTCGATGAAGTGACTGTTGATGAAACGTCATATGAATGAAACGTTTTATCGATGAAACATGATATCAGTGAAACGATCCTACGGTACTGTGGTGCGGGGATTTCAATATGCACCAGGACTACACGCATTAAGTACGTAGCTTTATTTTTTTTGAGGTGATAAATAAAACTTTAAGACTACCCCTCGTAATTTTTTAAAGACTCGGTTAACTTTGAGCTACGCTTAGAATAAGATTAAGGGTGTGTCTAAAAAGCCCGCTCGCGAAGAGGTTATATGTTACGATTGACGGCCGTTTGTTCTTTCATGGACAACGCACTCGTGAGCATTTTGATTCAAAATGGCGTCTGCGATTCTACTCACCGAATCAGCCAAACGCGACCGACATTGGACTCCAGACGTGCTAATTACGACTGGCATTGGATTGCAGTCACGATTAGCACGACTTGTCGCGTTATGAAAGCGCTCATCACGACTGGTTGGACTTATGTTGTGATAATTATGACTGCCATTTGTTTTCGGTCGCATGACGACCGGTCACGTTATAAAAACGCTCTTCACGACCGGACGTGTTATGAAAGCGCTCATCGAGACCAGTCGTTACTTTATGAATCTGCGTTGGACTCTAGTCGTGCTAATTACGACTGATGTTGGATTTCGGTTGCGATTAGCGCAATCAGTCTTGTTATGAAAACGCCCATCGCGACCGGTCACGTTATGGAAACGCTCATCGCGACTGGCCGTTACTTTATGAACCGGTGCTGGACTCCAGTCGTGCTAATTACGACAGACTTTGGATTTCGGGCGCGATTAGCATGACCAGTCACGTTATGAAAACGCTCATCACAACCGGTCGCGTTATGAAAATGTTCACTATGACTGGTCGCGTTATGAAAACGTTCATCGTGACCAATCTTTATTTTATGAATCTGCGTTGGATTCAAGTCGTTATAATTATGACCGGTGTTGGATATCAGTCGCAATTAGCGCAAGCAGTCTCGTTATGAAAACGCTCGTCACGACCGGTCACATTATGAAAACGTTCATCGCGGCTGGTCGTTACTTTATGAACCGACGTTGGACTCCAGTTATGCTAAATACAACTGACGTTGGATTTCGGTTGCGATTAGCGTGACCAGTCACGTTATGAAAACGCTCATCACGACCAGTCGCGTTATGAAAACGCTCATCATGACTGGTCGCATTATGAAAACGCTCATCGCGACCAGTCGTTACTTTATGAATCTGCGTTGGACTCTAGTCGTGCTAATTACGACTGATGTTGGACTTCGGTTGCGATGATTATTAATGATACTCTTTAGTTTTTCCGATAATTTTCTAGTTTTGAGGTCAATCTTGGACTGGTTTACGCTGTTTACTTTACGTAAATAAATGTCCCAATCTTTAGGTTTGAGCTGGCTCGCTATTTTCAAATGCAACGCATAGGCTTTTGCCTCAGTAATGGACAATTTGTAGTTCAAATAGCCAATCTCCATGATTAGCCTCTTACGTTTAACTAGTGGTAGAATATTTTTTAAACATGGATCCTTAGAGTTCTTAAAATTAATGCAATCAATAAATTTGGGATACACCTTATGGGACTTACATAAATTAAGAAAGCATATATCTGCTTTAAAAGACCTGATCTTAAAGTTAAGTCTAAAAAAGGAATTCTGTTCGTTATTACTCATAAAAGCTTGAGTAGCCATGACTAATTTGTCTAGAAATCTTATGTGGATAATGCAGATGATTAAGTTAAGAATAAAATAAAACTCTTTTTCCACAACGAAACAGGAATTGAAAAAAAAGAAAAAGACCGAAAATAAAATGAAAAAATACAACCTGAGTCTGTAAGCGCTTTTCGAAAGCTTTGCTTTCATCATTCAGCAGCCAAGGAGCCCCTCGAGAGAACTTGAGAGAACTGACTTGGAATAGAACATGCTGAGTATTTATAACGAACTGAAGCCAATCAAGACAAAAAGATCCAACTGAAAATTATTGATTGGGTAAGTGCGTCGCCCATTTGATCAATGGTGAATCGCTAATAGGGCCCCTATCTAAGTTGAGTAACAATTTTTTATCTGTTTTTTGAATGGCTAAGCTTTCGAAGGCGTCCAGAAGGTGTTTCTTGTTTATTGACTCAATAAGTTTTACATTGTTTAATAAGAATTCATGCCCGGTATCTAGAGAGTGTTTGTCTATGGATGACTGGTTCCCTCTACCATATCTTGTGTGTCTCATGTGTTCTTCGAATCTTATTTCAATATTACGGAAAGTCTGTCCTCTGTAAATCATGGGGCATTGGGAACATCTGGCTTCGTATATTCCTGATTTCTGTAGTGGTGGAATCTGGTCCTTTGGATTAGGTAATAAATGCCTGGTCTGGTTTGGATTGCTAAAAGATAACGAAATATTAAAAGATTTGAAAACAGAATTGAGACCTTTGATTAATGATTTATTGTAAGGTAAGGATATGACTCTCCCTTTATTTTTAGTCCGGTTGAGGGTAGTGATTTCGTCCATGAACTTCTTTAACTTCCTCTTCCTGACCAAATCGGTGATGGTACGTGTGCTGTAGCCATTTTTAACTGCAATATTCTGGATCAAAGAAATTTCTTTTTTGAATGAGGATTGAGCTAGTGGTAGATTAATAGCTCTGTCAATCATCGAAATGAAGGTGGACATTTTTTGATTCCAAGGGTGGCTGGAATCGCTAGGTATATAA
>JAHWFO010011805.1:0-12263 GCA_023313115.1 Rhysida immarginata | reverse complement strand
AACTTCTTTTTTCCACTACTCACAGCAATAAGCACGAATCCAATTCAGATGAAATAGACAGCAGCAGATGGCAATTGAATGGCTTCTCAAATTTCTAAACAAACTTAGTTTTTAAAATAGATTATTACAATTAGCTAATTGCCTTCCAGTAAAAAATGTCTAGAGTAATTAATAACCATTTCCTTAATTTATTATTTCATTTTATTAAGTAATTCGGTAATCAAACAAGGGGCTGGCTTCATGTGCAACGTCGAGTAATACGTTGCGTTGGTGAGGGGGTATGTATCGCGGTGCTTTATAATTTTAAATAAAAATAGTATTCATGGATGCCTACCTCATCTTATAAATTATTTCGAGACGAATAATTGTACAGCAAAATTAAAGTTTTATGCTTAATAACAGTGCTCTAACTGCAATTCTTTGTCGATCGCCGCTAACAAGTTTGCTTCCCTACTTTCCGCCATGTTTTTTGAACTCTGCGCACTTCCGGGGCGCTTCACTGGCGCGCAACGCTATCGCTTCCACGGTGTGCTTGCGCGCAAAAAAAGGTTATCTGGGGTTCCCTTGTAAGTTTACACAAATCTAACTTTTGCTTATTATTACGATGAATACCAAAGACACAAAAATCAATTTCTGCTTTACTGCTGTAAAAACATTCTTCCAGCAATACGCTTGCGTTTTCCACACTGAAACTTGTGATTTTTATATTTAAGGCATATTAATTTTTTCATAGAATATTTTCTCTAAATAAACTTCGATAGACGAAAAATTTATTTAATGATATTGTTGTGACAGAAACACAGTATCAACTTGCCTTGATCTTCTTCCACGGCATTCGGAGACGCTACGAAAATGGGTGAAGTCAGTTCGGTTCCTTCTTCCTCCCATTTGACTTTCGCCTTCGTTTGCCAATCAAGTTTATAAAGCTTTAAAATTAGAGTAGAGAAACTTCAATATTAAAAATAATGTTTTAGATGCAAAATTTTAAGACATTTTAAACCAAAAGAAGTAAAAAATATATTCTCAAAATATGTTTATATGCCAAATTAAATCCTTACCGCTCTTTCAGACATGACGTAGAAATATCGGTATTTCTTCCCATTCAGAGAGTAATTTATAGCCGGCAATTCACAATCTGAAATAATGAAAAATAAAGAGAGCATATGTCAGATAAGATCAGAAGCATGTTTCGTTTTGGTAAAGGTATAAAAATGAATTACACTAACAGACGTTTCCAAATAATTCCTCGTGGCTGCAGGTGATTGTTCCATTTTTTTCTTTAACGGCCGTGCACGTAGTTCCTTTCAGAGTTATAAGGTTTTCGTTTACCTTTGCATCCTAGTATAACATGAAATATGAATTTATAGACAGTTATTTCAATCCTGTGATAGAGAAAATCAATTTTTTCGTTCCATTACAGAGTAATTTCATAAGTGAGTCAAAAGTCGCAGTACACACTGTTTTTTCGAAAACCTTGCAGGAATTGGAAAATCTGAATATTCCAGTAAAGTATGGGTGAAGTGATCTATCTTTTACAGTATGTACCGAACATGGCCGCCATCTTAAAATCGGGGGTCAATCTTGAATCTAAGTCAATTTTTTTAAATGGAAAGGGGGTCGTGTGATATATCAAATAACATGAGCATTTTCTATTTCATTCCTGTAAACAGATTTGAAGTAGCAGTTATGGTTCAAAAGTTACAACACATTTTGTTTCATTTTGTAGCAGGTAACTGAAGATGGCTTTGACCACGGAGGAGAGAATTGAGGTCATTTTGATGTCTGGAGAACGAAATTTCCGTGTCATAGCTGCAGATTTTAACAACCGGCACCCAGAAAGATCTCCAATTTCACCCAACACTGTCAGGTGCTTAATTAAGAAATTCCGAGAAACTGGGACTGTGGTTGACAAGGCACGGGGTGGCTGTCCAATAAATGCTACTGACGAGACAACCTCAACAATGGTTTTGGCGTCCTTCGTCAAGAGCCCACAACGCAGCACACGACGTTTGTCAGCAGAATGCCGAATCAACCAGTCATCGATCAGTGGTTAGATGTTCAATTTCCTGGTCAATGGATTGGCCGACGTGGTGCTGTAGAATGGCCATCCAGATCACCTGATCTCACACCACTTGACTTTTATCTGTGGGGTTATTTAAAGCAACTCGTATATGCAGAGAAAATCAGAAACAGACACCATCTCCAGCAATGCATTGAAGAAGCGTGTGCTAGCATTTCTGCGGAAATCCTTCTGCGAGTGCATGACGATTGGATTCAGCGCCTTCAAATGTGCCTTGACCAAGAGGGACACCATTTTGAACACATTAAATGACTGTTCTTTATGGAGAACAGTCCAGCCTGTAATTCCAAACAAAATGTGTTGTAACTTTTGAACCGTAACTGCTACTTCAAATCTGTTTACAGGAATGAAATTGTCAGAAAATGCTCATGTTATTTGATATATCACACGACCACCTTTTCATTTAAAAAAATTGACTTAGATTCAAGATGGCGGCCATGTTCGGTATATATCGTAAAAGATAGACCAACTCATCCATACCTTACTGGA
Organism: Rhysida immarginata; assembly: GCA_023313115.1. NCBI lineage: Eukaryota > Metazoa > Arthropoda > Chilopoda > Scolopendromorpha > Scolopendridae > Rhysida > Rhysida immarginata. The sequence goes on along the minus strand of JAHWFO010011805.1, from coordinate 9,694 downwards.
ATATTCATATTTCTCTATTTCTGCAAGGTTTTCGAAAAAACAGGCTGTACTGCGACTTTTGACTCACCCTGTACTATGATTATCACTGCCAACTTTTCAACGTTCTGTTTTTTTAAAGAAACACGTTTTCTAATCGGGGCCTACTGTGGTATTGGGGCTCTCTAGTGATTTCATTGAAGTCCATAGTTAGGGTTATAGGGAAAGTCGACCTAGATATTTAAGGACGTTATTATTTAGGTCGTTGCCGATAGATTTGACTCTATAACCTATTATCAAAAGTTAACAATTTCCAGACTCTGGGGTTCAATTTTTTGTTGTTTTTACGTAGGGGGGTATGCCATTTTATAAAAATAAATAATAAAACTTTAAACAACTTGCATGTAGATGTTTTCACTAAGTGTTCCAACTTTGAAGCACGTTAATTAAAAAAAAGTTCTATGGAAGTTATCCTGCAAATTATTTTAATAACTTCTACGTCTTTTTAACTATCCAAAAAGGTAGAATACTCTCAGTTAAGTAGGCAGATCAAACACAAAATGACAGAGAAAGCAGTCCCAGACCGCAAAGAGTAAATGTTTATTTAAAAGTCACATATCTAGAAAACGGTTAACTTTTGGATAAAACGGTTAAATAATAACATCCTTAAATGTCTAGGTCGACTTTCTCTGTAACCCTGAATACGCTTCGTAACAGCAGGGTTGTTCAGTCATGGTAGTTAGAGGAGGCCATGATTCAGTGTCCGCGGCAGATCAAATGGTTAGAGCAGTGCCAGCGATAGGCATAGTTCCTGGTTCGAGTCCAGGTTGTGGAATTTTTCTTTTCTTTTTTTTTTTTATTGATTGTAATCCAATACGTCCATACAGGGCCCGTAGGGCCAGAGGCCGACGAGTTGGGTCCCTGGATGGACCTGGATTAACGACTGCTGTAAGATGGCCGCAGCAGCCGGGGAGGGAGGGAGGGGTGAAGATAGTGTCTCACTGATGGTCGCCCATGCAGTGACTAGCCGTGCCTGATGTTGCTTAACTTCCGCGAAGTTGTGCGTTCAATGGAAGCCCACCAGGCCACGTCCTCCCCCTCATCAATATCACATTTTCTAACTTAAAAAAATTCATTTACATAATGAAAACTTTAAGAGTTATTAATATTAATATAAATTTTTTAAATCATCTAGTCATAGCCTTTTAACTCCTATAACCAAATTTAATATTGAAACAATCTAACTGGTAATTTGATTCAACTTGGATTTGACTGATAACTGCTGACTGATAACTAACTGCAAATATACCATCTCGTATGTAATTATATTCGCAAAAAATTATATTCTTATAGTTATGTAATTATTGGCTACAGGAATTCGTCCTTCGGTGTATCTGTCCGTTAAATGATAAAAAAATGAAGCCTAGAGTTTAAATCAAATTTCCTAATCATACATCTAGCTCATAATGAAAAAAGGAAAATAGCTTTCCTTTAGCTAAGGAAAATCGAGAAGAAACGGAACTTTTGTTATAAATTTTGAATCAAAGTGGCAAGTAGGATAAGAAAGCGATAGCGAAAGTCGTGGTCCCTAGTTCGTGGAAGTTAACCTTCCCCTGTCTACATTATAAGTAGATTAAGAAAATGACTCAATGCCATTTCAATCAAAAGAATAAGTTTAAAAAAAAATTAAACCAGAAATCAAAAAAAAATCTAAATAAAAGAGGATGTTACCATAATTTTTCTTGAACTCATTATTAAGAGAAAAAATCATTAGTAGCACGGAAAAGATCCAACATTAACATATGGCGATATCTAAAAGAATCATCATGAAGATCATGTAAATATCATTTTCTTTTCTATAAATACTCATATATTTTAAGGTTTCCTGCCCAGAAATTGACATGTAACACTCTCATACACGCGAATGGGGAGTAGGTCTAATTAATTTAATATGAAGTTTTTGTGAATAATTATTTTCCACCCTGTGACTGCATTTATGTCAATCATTTCTGTAAGACCCTAGAATACTGGTGACATTGTAAATGCAACACCATGAACTCGTGCATAGAACATGATAAAAATCAGCAAACAGAAAGAGACAGCAATGAACAATAAGTGATGTTTATTGCAACATGATACTAGTATACACGGAGCGACAACAATGTGTGATCTGTAGGTTGTAAGATCACCGTGGGCGGCGATAAAGGGCAACGATACGCCTAGGCACAGAGTCAATGAGCGTGCTGATTGTGTCCTGAGGGATGGATGTTCATTCCCTGTCAACTATTTGCCAAAGTTCGTCTTCTGAACCCGCCGATCGCAGTGCATGCAAGCGACGTCCAATCGCGTCCCAGACGTGTACGATTGGTATGGCCAGGGAAGCACCTGAATGTCTTGCAGGGCATGTTGACTGACGCGTGCCGTGTGCGGTCGGGCGTTATCCTCTGTCAAATGGCATTTGGCATTCGCTGAAGGAAGGGTAGTGTCACCGGATGCAGCATCTCATCCACGTGTCGTTGGGACGTCAAGATGCCATCAATACGGACCAGAGGTGACCTGCAATTGTATGAGATTGCGCCCTAAACCATGATGCCGCGTTGTCGCGCGTTATGCCGTTCCACATTTGCAGCCGGATTGGTCCCTTCACCACATTGGCGTCAAACTCTTACACGGCGACTGTTATTGCTGAAACAGAAGCGTGACATCGGCCTCGGTGGCCCAGGGGTTGCGTGATCGCCTCTGATGACCGAGTACGAGTACGCGGGTTCGATCCCGGCCGAGGACGACGAGGATTTTTCAGGAGGAAATCCTGAGATCACGCACTTCCTTCGGAAGGGAACTAAAGCCGTTGGTCCCGTGTAGTCGTTTGCCGGGTGCACGTTAAAGAACCCTTGCGAGGCAAAATTTGCGGCCCCTATAATGCCGTCCTGAAATGACCATAGCAGTTGAAAAGGACGTTAACACCAAACAAACCAAACCAGAAGCGTGACTCCTCTGAGAACACCACCCTGCGCTATTCCACTGTCCACGTGGCTCTTTCTCGACACCTTAGTAAAGCGATGGCGACCAGATTACATATTCGCAGCTCGGCCAAGGTCTTAAGGTCTGTTTTGCAGACCTTGTCCTTCACATGACCCCATAAAAAGAAATCTAATGGACTAAGATCAGGTGTGTACGGGGACTAGTCGACGCCACAGCAATTTTTTTCTTTCCTGGGAAATGATGCAAAAACACTTTAAACAGAATGCTTTGATGTCATTATTCAAATAATTACACTTGTACTAATTGAGAACTTAAAGTTAATCTTGGTAGGTAGGTTTTGGACCGCCCTATATTTTTCATTAAAGTTGAATAGTACTAACAAAAGAGAAACCATAAATGTTACGAACAAAAATGGCGCAGATAATTGTGGTGGTCTTTTGACAGACTTATTCAAAGAAACTTTTGCGTATATTTATTTGAAACCCAAGTCTTTCTCGCAATTGACTCAACACGATTTCAGAAAATATTTCAGCTTAAATAAAAAGTATAAAAATATTTGTACAATTTATAGAAGACTTTTTTCCAAAATAATTAGCTTGTTATTTTCTTTTTAATTTCTTTTTTCTTTTTTAGTAGCTTAATAATATGTATTGGTTCCAATGCATGTCGCATTTTTTTACAGTGTTGTTGTTTCTTTTAAACTTATTATATTTCTTATGTGAGATAAATTATTCGGCATCTCTAGAGATATTTAAAAAAAATCCCGCTTTAAATTCCTCTTACCTCTCGCGGTTTAAGTGGAAGAACGAATCTCCATGGAACTGCTAGGACTCGTGCATCAATTTCGGACTGGGGAACCCCATTTTGTCGGGAGATTTTCATCCCTTCCAAATGTTTGAGGTAAAAATTTTTCATCATGTTACCATTTTTGTAAGCACACAAATCGAGGACGAGGTGGGAATCTTCTTCGTAGGCATTGATGGTGTGGAAGAAACAGAAACTAACGTCCGACTCGTATCGATGTTCCACGGCTTCGCCGGTTATTCTATTTACCACGTGGAAAATGACCTGCAACGATAGAGAGTTATCTTAAACTATGAAAAAGTCTAAAATATAAAATAAAGTAAAACTCCATAGTATTTTTTTAATCATTTCTACTAAAGGATAAAACTTCTAAATAAGCAAGACAATGTAGTTTCGAGGTAATGACCTATTAGGTTTTTGCTTTATTTTTTAGTTTCGACAGCAATTTTATGCATTAAAATAGCAACAACTGATATCGTTTCGGAACATTAACTCGTACGTTGTTCTGACAATATAAAAAAAATCGGAAATGGAGAATATACATGGTGTCCCAAAAAAGTTTTTAACAAGTCATTAGAAGAAATTTACTTCGACGACAAATAGTGAGCATAAAAAAGTTATCTGTCCACCAGCTTACGTAAGCATAAAAACGTTAAAATAAATAAAGCCAATTAATTTTGAATGGAAATTTTATCATAATCTACAGTATTTAAACTATGTGACATCTCACATTGGATCATTGTACTAAATGGAGAAAAGTGAAAATACAGTAGATGATAATACATCTTGTAATAGCAGAGCCAAAGAATTGTCCATCTAGATAAGTACTCTAAGCCAAAAAATTTCATCTAGTTAATAATCAAAAAAATCAACCAATTACATTCACAAAAGATAACTTATCAGCATGGATGATGAACGAAGTGAAACATTGCAGAAAAATAAGAAATAAAGGAACATTCACATGATTTGAGGAGTAGAGTCATAGCTGTACTAAATAATGGGAAAAGTTAGCGTGTAATTGCCAAGGAACTCCTAATTTGACGCTCATTAGTCGAATATACCACCCAAAACTATCACACAACATTATCAATTATTCCTCAAACCATTGAAACAGGTTGCATGAAGCCGGGCTTAAAGGATGCACGCCAAAGAAGAAGCCCTACATCAGTAAGAAAAACCGAGTGAGATGCCTGAATTGGGCAAAAGAGTATCTAAACAAGGACTAAATTTTTGGGAAGGGAATTGTGTTGTCAGATGAAAGCAAATTTAACTTATTTGGCTCAGATGACTGTAAAGAAGTTTGTTGAACACTTGGCGAAGCTTATGGACTGGAGTGTTTGAAGCCAACAGTGAAGCATGGAGGAGGAAGTGTCATGGTATGGGGCTGCATATCAATTACAGGGGTGGGACATCTAAAATTTATCGATGGCATCATGGATCAACACAAGTACAGAGAAAATCTAGATAAGAATCTCCATGCTTCTGCAAGTGAATTGGGATTGAGTAGAAGTTTTTATCTTTCAGCAAGACTCAGATCCTAAACATACAGCTCATTACGTGAAAGAATTCCTCATATCCAAGAAAGTTAAAGTGCTTGACCGGTCTCCCAGTCACCTGACTTAAATGCAATCGAGCACGTTAGGGCCATAATGAAAATGAAGATGAAAAACCGTAGACCAAAGTCAAAAGAAGATTTAAAAGACTTGTTGATAAAAATCTGGAATGGTTTCGATAAAAAAACACAAAACGTTGAGGTTCTCAGGGCCAAAGGAGGTCCCACTAAATATTAAAAATTAAGTTATGATTGTACATCTGCCCAAATATTTAAGTGGGCGGATAATATTTTTGTCACAAAAATGTTACACAGTCCTATTTAGTTTTATAATATCTCATACCAATTGTAAACCGTAAGTTCAGAGTATTATTCAGAAGCTCGTATAGATACTGTGAATATGTCACTTAGTGTCAGTCACATATGAATAAATTTTTTTTTTTGCTCACTGTATATAATTGACTGACGGGCTATTATGTAACACGTCAAGTTTTAACTCTAAACGATGAATTTGGTTTGATGTATAAAAGAATAATTACCTACATCTGTGGATGAGATGATAACTAATCGAAGAGAGAATAACAAACCGCTTTTCCACAAAAATTTTAATCTGCACGTATGTATAGTCGGGTGCATAAAGGTTTTGACCTAAGTCAAAATTGTTCGGCTTCCTTACAATACTTCAATTCAATGAGGTTACTTTTTCCAGGTATCTAGTCGAGCACACTTACTATGGAACGATTCCATTAAGTTTTTGCTTAGCATCGGGGGAAGGCAAGTTTTATGTCACGTGCTCAATTATGTTGACAAAAAGATTATTTTGGCTGTTCTGATGAGAATTTTTGTTTTATTAATAATAAACTAATCTATTTGGTTAATAGTGTAACATAAATGGTGCACAGTATCGATATAATTATATGCGTGATCAAGAGATAAGCTGATGCAGCGCTCGTTATCGTGTGATGCGGAAGCGATTTACAGGTGTAAGTGGCAGCTATTTTCTTTTGACTGCTTGAAAGGTTACAAGTCTCATTTTTTGTATATTTTGTGTATATAAAATAATCAACGACAACTATGCCAAAACCATCCGAATTTTTTTTTTAATTTATTATATAACTAGATGGATCCCGTCATAATTTGACGGAGAACAACCCATTTTATTATTAATCCCCATCTCTTTAATTAAAAATTAATAAAATAAAAAATTGTCACAACTGAAATATCTCATTTTGCACAAAGAATAAGAAATGAGTTAATATATAAAATCAAAATAGTTTTAAACTAAATTTCTCTGAAAGTATTAAACTGAGACATAAAGTGTCAGTGGATAAAATGATCAGTTTTTAAAGCTCTTTCTAACGATATAACATTTAACAGAACATTTTCAGAGTTTTTCAGTAGTCACAAGGAAATGTCATAAAATGATCAAGGCAGAATTTTCTTTCTGCAAATCTTCAGTTTATTCGTGACGACCGATAGAGAAGGCCTCCGCAATGAAACTGAAATGTCTATCCATCATAGATAGTGCAAATTCAGGGCTTATTATTCGTAGAAATACGAATAACAATGCACTATCTATGTGATGCAACAATGTATTCAGTTTCATTGCGGAGGCCTTCTCTCTCGTGGTCACGGTTTATTTAATTCAAAACAATGATTGAATATTGTCTCATTACAACAATCCCTGGCTTCTGATGGATTGTCGTAACTTTTTGTTGGCTTCAGATGCCCATGCGCAGAAATGCCAATTTTGCTCTTACAAAAAATGCTTTGCGTTTTAATATATAGGATTATATATTTTAATAGTAGAGAATATTAAATGATTTGAACAAAAGAGGATTTTTGTAAAAGTAACGGTGGTATGAATTTAGTGTATATTTTATTAAAAACTAAAATATAGAGAAAAGCATGCCATGGCAATTAACATGAAAGTTTTTTAAACCTCAAATAAAAAAACTTAAACGAAGTCAAAAATGCGATAATGAACAAAAAAAAAAAAAAATGTCTATCCATATCGGATCGAACTTTGCCATTCGAGGCAGCCGCTATCGCTTATTATTGTCAGGAGAGAGCCCGTGACGAGCACATCCCAGGCGTATACCTGCTACCCTATTTTCATTAAGAAGAGACAGGTCCATTCTAATCTACCATTACTCCTAGTACAAGTACCTGATTATGCAACCGATCAACATTCGCTAAGCTCAGCCCCTACGGAGCAGGTAAAAACCTTTTTGCACCCGACTGTACATTTCGGTCGCTCTGCGACCTTCTTTCAGCATGACTGATTTGCAATAGACATTGATATTTATACAGTATAAACGCAAATGGGGAAATTGTAAAGGAAACAGAATAAGTTAAGGGCCAATGAGAGAAATTTCCGGTATTATTTAATAACCTCCAAGAAAATAATAATTATTATTAACTGGAGAAGCGTCTCCAAGCATAGGTAATGATTTTTCAATTGAAAAATGGAAGGAAAAATTCTGCGACCCGAATTCGAACCAGGAACCTCGGCGATAGCCCAATTGGTAGAGGCATCGGCCATGATAGTCGAGGTTCCTGGTTCGAATTCCGTGAGTTCCGCAGTCGCCTTGTCATGAGCAATTTTACAAGTGGCATAAAATGTACGTAAATAGTTGCACACGAAACGATTAAAGCACAAGTGGTTCTCACAGAATTTTGAACGAATATTTTTTATGCCTTTGCTTATGACGAGGCGGCTTTTCTTGAATCAACAGAGGAATTCAATGATGTTTGGAAAGTGTTTGTCTCTTCAGTTTATTTGAAATAAATATCTAAAATCTCCTTTTTTTGAATAATCCTATATATGTCGATGGAATAATTTCTTCAACATTGACGAATCTATGTGATCCCCTTGTAGATTAAGGACTAACCTCCGCAATATTAAGTAATCGTCCCAGAAATAGCAAGGCCCGTGCTATATACGAGGGGCATTCAAATTTGACCTGGACTTTATTTTTTATAAAATCAGGAAATTGCAAAAAAAAATAATAGACATGCCAGTTATTTCTCAAAGAACTCTCCTTGCTTCTCTACACATTTTTTCCAGCATTCTGGGAGCATTTGGATACTGGTTCTGTAGAAATCTTCAGGCTGATGTCGAAAGCACGTCGGGACAGCCTTTATCACTTCCTCATTGGAGCCGAACTCTGCCCTCCCAAGAACTCTTTCATTGGTCCAAAAAGGTGATGGCCGCAAGGGAAGAGATCCGGGCTATATGGAGTATGTGGTAAGATGTCCCATTAGAGTTCCGTCATTGTGCCCATAGCCAGTTTGGCTGCGTGTGTTCTGGCATTATCTTGCAGAAAACAAACACCACTGGTAAGGAGTCGTGATCACTTTTTCCTTAATGTACTCAAAATGTGGAAAAAATCGGCATAAATGATACCCGTAATGTCCCAGAATACAGTCGCCACCACTTTCGTTGCCGACGGTGTCATCTTGAATTTCTTTGATCGTGGCAAGTTAGTATGTCGCCACTCCATGCTCGCACGCTTGTTTTTAGGAGTATGGTGATGAATCCATGTCTCGTCGGTGGTCACAACACGCCTTAGGAGGCTGTCAACTTCCCTGCCATATTGCTGCAGCAGCATTGAACAGATTTCCAGCCGGGTGGTTTTGTGATCCTCGGGGAGTTGCTTAGTGACCCATCTGGCACAGATCTTGTTGAATTTCAGCTTATCGTGATTGATGGTCTCTGCATTGCCAGTGCTGATGTTCAGTATTGAAGCCAATTCTCGGACATGAATCCGCCTGTTATCCCTTATCAGCTCATTTGTTCGTGCGATGATGCCATCATTGACAGCGGTTGCTGGCCTTGCCTTATGAGATTCATTGCCGGTGGATTCTCGCCCTGCTTCAAACTTTTGTCACCAAGCAAAGACGGATGATCGAGACAAACATGACTCGGTGAACTGTCTTTGAAGTCTCTGATGAATTTCAGATGCTTTCATTCCTTCGTTGCGGAGAAACTTGATGATTATTCGTTGTTCCACTTTGGTCGACACATCGCTGTCCGCCATTTTGTTTAAACAAACAATCGGTTGTCATGGCAACCGGGTGAGTGGTGCTACATTTGCATGACGGGCGGTAGTTGCCATCCCAACAATGAAAATTTAGATTTTTACAACAATAAAATTTACAAAAAATAAAGTTCAGGTCAAATTTGTACACCCCTCGTATATTCAAAATAGCAGCTCAATTATCGATTCTGTATATAGTAGGAACGTCTTTTCTTTAAAACAATAAATTTCACCAATACGTTCTAATGGTTCGATGAAACCAGGGTTCTTATTTTCGCACAACATATTATAATGTAGTGCCAGAAAAGTGGCAAAGACGAGCCTTGGAATCTTCTAC
>JAHWFO010011804.1:0-13756 GCA_023313115.1 Rhysida immarginata | reverse complement strand
TGATTTTTCTTGATCTAGTTTTTTTTTAATTAATTTGTTGAAGTTTTTAAAATTTTTAAATTATTATTAAAAGTCTTTATGAAGTGTCGAAAAATAGTCTTGCAGATGAGTTTTAATCTTTTTAATTAAATACACGGGAACTTTTAAAACTAGTTTTTATTAGGTCGGTCATATTTTCATCTCATATTACAAAAATTTTCATATAAACATAAATTTTGCAATAAATCATATATACTGAAAATTTTTACAATAAACAGAAAAATTTGCAATAAATAATAAAATAGCAGTTTTACAATAAATTATATAAAAAAATAAAATTTGGAAAACAGTGAAGAGTTAGTGAAATTTTAGAAGTGAAAATTTATGCGTTTCTATTCCTGTATCTGCAGAGATTCTCATAAAAAAAAACTCTTACTTCTATATATTGTTTTGCATGCATATTTTCCATTAAAACCCTCTGAGATACATAAATATTACTGATTCAGTGATATCATGTTTGCATGCAAATATCAGCTTCTTACAATACTCGTTTCCAAAAAAGTTGGGACAGTGCAACATATAAGAAGAACTCCAACACATTTGTTTGGATTACTGTATTGCCGTTTATTTCAACGCATTACAATACATAAACGATAAATTAGGCATGGGATCACATATCTTCTATGCTTAAAGAAAGATACAGGTGGTTTTCCTGTTTGGCACGTGCAACACACTCCCAAAAAAGTTCGGACAGCACGGCGTTTACTACGGTGTGGCGTCATCTCTCCTCTTGATGACACACTGTAATCTTCTGGGCATCGATGACACCAATCTTTCTAACACCGTAACCGGAATTCTGTCCCATTCCTGTTGGATATAGGTTTTCAGCTGTTCAACTGTCCGGGGTCGTCGCTATCGTAGTTTTCGTTTAATAATACGCAAAACGTTTTCTATAGGCGACAGATCCGGGCTGCAAGGGGGCCAATCCAACATACGAATGCGCTGCCGACGTAGCCATGCAGAAGTTATGCGCGCTGCATGCGGTCTGGCGTTGTCTTGTTGAAATATACACTGACGTCGTCCAAACAGGCGCCTCTTAGATGGCACCATAGCTTGTTCCAGGATCTGTATATACGCTTCAGCATAAACGGTGCCATTGCAGATGTGCAAGTCTCCCATTCCATGGCCACTAATACAGCCCCAGACCATGACAGACGGTGGTTTCTGTACCGAACGCCTGTAGCACGCGGGAATATCCTTTTCGTCTTTGGTCCGGAGTGTACGGCGTCCATTATTTCCGTAAACAATCGTAAAGGTTGATTCATCGGACCACAATATGTTCTTCCAGCGTGCTTGGGACCAATTGCGATGGGCTCGAGCCCATATCAGACGGCGACGTTGCTGTCGTTTGTTGATGTATGGCTTCCGTTGTGCAAAGTATAACTTAAGTTTGCATTTGTGGATGCACCGGCGTACAGTATTCAACGATAATGGCTTCCCGAAGAAATCGCGGGCCCACGTGGCTATGTCCGTAATCGCAGCATTCCTATGCGTGACGCAGTGACGTCGGAGGATCCGAAGAGCTCGAGCATTCAGAATAGGTTTTCTACCTTGGCCTTTCCGAACTGTGATCTCACCACTATCTCGGTAGCGCTCGATAATATTATGTACTGTAGATGATGACAGGTTAAATCTTCTGGCTATTGCACGCTGAGAAACGTTGTTTGTGAATTCTTGAATGATTCGAACACGAAGATCTTCGCTAACTGGCTTGCCTCGACCCATCGTTCCGAATAAGTTACCTGAACGACGGATGGCAACTGTTATTTATACGGAATGTAGTACGACGTCATCATTCTAGATTATTCCCAAACAATTCGGAAGGTTCCACTACTAACGGCGCTTTCTACAACGTATGTCCCTACTGTTTTGGAACGTGTTGCAACACCCCCATTCAAAATGAACGTCCCGGCCACGATACAAAATGTTTTGGTGCACACAGTATATTTTTGTCATTTCATAAACGTATCTGCTATTTTGTATTCGCGAGAAAGTTTTGTTACATCATCCCTTTTTGTTTTTTCTATATATTTTGCACTGTCCCAACTTTTTTGGAAATGAGTATTGTAGTTAAAGAGTCCAATATTATTTTCTAAAATTTCCCTTTTACATTTTTTTTTATTTAAGAGATATGCACTGTAATTAGTTGGAATCATTAATTTCATTAGAGGCAATTCGATTTCTGTGTGACTGCATTCTAGTTTAGAACCAAAATGGCCGCTGGCGCAAAGAATTGTGGGATCGTGTTCTGACCTTCTTTTATAGACCTTGCAAGCACGGCCTTTTAGAAAGCACAAGCACGGTAGTTTTAGGTGGCCGTGGCGCAAGTCCTCAAGCAACGTTGCCAATTGGGGATTTTTTTTCATGCGCTTGTCCTTTGTTAGACATTATTAATAAAAATTAAACAATGCAGAAAACAATAAAAAAAAAGGATAAGCGCTTTAAAAAAAAAACAATATAAATAATTATTATTAAAAAACCGTAAAACATACAAGTACATACAATTTAATGTACATAGTAATCGCAACACCTTCTAATTTTATCTTGTAAAAAACTTCTTTTTACGAATTTTCAAATTTTGTATATTTATTTTTTAAGTATTTTATTTGTAAACTCGACTTTCCAATATAAGCCAGATTTATTTAATAACTCGGCTTCTGTAAATGCCAGATTTTCTTTGTATATTTCATCAAATATTATAATAAATTTTAATTATTATTATTATTATTATTAAAGTTGAGTAAATCTATGAGAACAGATCCCAACTCCCATAAATGTCGTATGTGCTAAATCCCTGACGTAATATGTGAAATGTTAATACTCTAAATTCCCTCTAGGTGTCGCCAGTAGGAAGCACATACTAATGCAGGAAAGCCCAACCTGACTTATTTCATTTGCTACCATTGTAGAGAAGGGTCGAATGAGCAGGTCTTATCTATCACGTAGGCCACGTCAGTGCGATCAGGTTTTAGTTTCACCCAAAGGAAACGCATGCGCACAAACGGTCTCCATTGGGGTCCGTTCTTTCAAACACGCTCGCGGTCGACATGCCGTTCGAAATGATGTCATTTATATTTGTCTGCTTCATTTACGATTCAATACAATTACATTTCGATATGTCCTCTGAAAATAAACAGATGAAGGAGAATGCTGCAAGGAAGGAGGTTGAAGCCCGAGCGACCTGTCCTGGGAGGAGGAGGTAGTCGCGGCTCTTACAGGTAATTTAATATCATTTTATTCTAATGTAATGACTTGTTAAATGCAAAGTAACCTTTTATTGCTTGGTTAACCTGCCCCTACACTACCACACCATTAAAGGCGATGTGATGAAATAGCATTGCAAGTTTTTAAAATAGAAAAAGTCCTACAATTTCTTGAATGTAAATATAAAAAATTAGTAAATTTAATAGCTCAGACACTCCTTGTGATTGCGAAACAGCCTGAAATTAATGCACGTGCAGTTACATTCAAATTTAATACAGGTGTTTCAAAAAAATGTATACACACTTTGAACTCTCATAGAAAATTTATTTCCCCTTCTACAAAGTTAAATTTCTGGAGGAAAGTAATGTTATATTTCTTCAACAGGTGGCAGCAGAATCGTCGCTCCAGCAACTCAACCCAGTTAGTGGCAAGGAAGTAACTAAGACATGGTGAATGTATGTTTGAGATTTGAAGCACAGAAGCAGGTAATTAATAGTGACGAGCGTGATTTCACTACCTGTGATTTTTGATTTTTTCACTGATAGTGATATTTCACAGGTAATCACTGCTATTCTCGAATATTCAAAACCATTACCAGTGATATTCACAAACACTATTCTCAAACCTGTTGTCGTTACCAATGATTTTACATGTGATTTTCACCGTTTCACGGTCAATGGAGAAAACTGACGCATGCGTTAATGATTACAACTCTGTAAATGAGAATGCAGAGAGAAGTGAACATTCACATTTTCCATAATCTGTAATAGGCTGGCTTGGTGGCCGAGAGCGTTGAGGCGAAGGTCTTGCCGCTCTCGTAAACAGCGAGTCGTGGATTCGAATCCTACCGAGGGCATGGATGTTTGTGTTTGTCTATTTTCCCATCATCCTTTCATCCCAAACATCTAGTCTCCTGGGGTGAGTTTTTGGACATGAGATCGCGGTTTAATAAGCATAGCTCATACGTCAAAATTGCGTAATATCAAAGCCTGATCTTACACAATTTTGACGTATGAGCGATGCTTACTAAACCGCAATCTCAAGTCCAAAAACTCGACCCTAGATAAAAGGGCAGATGTAGGCTGAAACTCCATCCAATCTGTAATAGTTTTTTTCTAGTGATCGTTGATTAATTAAGGAAACATGTATTTCTAGATATCGATGCGATATCTTTATCCAGTGGCGTACCCAGAAGGGAGCGAGGGGAAAGTCCGCCTATGACTACTACTAATCTTGGTGATCACAGCTAATTCAATACCTTCACTAGATATTTGTATACTCAGTGGGATACACAACTACTAGTATCTTTGTCGTCCATATGCAGCTGTGACCACCCACCCACGCGCATGGGAAGGGCCAATTCGAGGATCCAGGGCAGAGCCAACTCCGACGTGTTGGGGGACGAGGGTTCGGGACTTGTGTGAAGTAAAGCTAAACAAATTCAAGCAAGGGACATGCGATGGTTTAAAACTTAATTTAATTTATTAAGAATGCAAATAAGTACACTCATTAACATAATAAGATGCATAGCGCATAAAAAAAATATATTAAACTTTTGGTACTACATATCAAAAATCTGGTTCCCCCTCATGTGAACCACTTCAATAATCAAAACTCAAATAACCTTATACAACCCTAACGTCAATGAACTTCGGACACCTACAGAATTTTGGATAAGTACAACGAAACTAATTGTAAACAAATGAAAATTACTTTATTGAGTGCACAGAGCTTTAGTACAACTGTCATATAGCATTTTAACATAACGTTGAAATGAACTTCGTACACCGTACCGTTTATTGCACATTACCACTGAGTGGCGTCACCTTTCCGAAGTCGTTGAGGCATGCTGGACACTAACTTCTGCGTTGTTTCTACTGGAATTTTGTCCCACTCTTCGGAAATACACACCCGCAACTGCTGCAGTGTTCGAGGCTTCCGCTGTCTGACTTTTCGCTTTAAAATGCGCCATACATTTTCAATGGGTGACAAATCTGGGCTGCAGGCAGGCCAGTCAAGCACCCTGAAACGCTGCTGTTGTAGCCAAGCCTTGGTGTTCCGAGCAGCATGAGGCTTTGCGTTGTCCTGCTGAAAGATGCTTGGTCTTCTATTGAACAACTTTTAGCTGGATGGACGCATATGCTGTTGAAGAATGTTTATATAGGCAGCAGAGTTAATAGTGCCCTTGCAAAAGTGAAGCGATCCTGTCCCGGCAGCCCCACACCATCAGCGATGCAGGCTTCTGAACTTTCCTCTGGTAACAGTCGGGATGATTACTTTTGTGCTTGGTCTTTAGCACCTTGCGACCGTTGTTGCCATACATCACAGAACACTATTCCACTGAGCAAGGGTCCACTTCAGATGGGTTCTGGCCCATGCTACCCGGCGACGCTTAGCTACAGTGCTCATAAATGGCTTCCTCTTTGTAGCGTATAAGTAATAGTCGTAACGGCGGACTGTGCTTTTGGATATGGGTATATGAAAATATTCTCGAGCCCAAACAGTCATTTCACTTATGGGAGCATGCCTGTTTTTCACAGTGTAACGTCGAAATACTCGTAGGTCCCTAACATTCAATAATCGCTGCATGCCTGGTGCAGTCCCTGGTTCTGTTTTCCCGATTTCTCTGAAACGCTTGATGATCCCATTAAGAGTAGAGAGAGAGTGGAACTGATAGGTCATGGGCAATAGCTCGCTGGGATTTGTTATTCTGGAACTGCTGTATAATTTTTTGCCGTATACATGTTTCTACTGGCTTACCACGTCCCATGGTTCAAAACAACACGAATACTGTGCTGTCGCGTGGACAGTGCTTTTAAAGCCTGATGCAAAGCATTTATGTACCTTCAAGAGGTATTTTCTGAGATACAGTCGACTCCGCTTATAAGAGCCCAGTCGGGGAAATTGAAAAAAGGCTCTTATAAGTGGAATCGCAAAAGACAAGACAGTTATTTTGGAGAAAAGTGGCTCTTATAAGCACTTAGCTCTTTTATCACATGATTACTGGTGAAATTCAGTGAGTTTGTCTAAAAAGAAAGAGCCACGAGCCCATAATATTAGTCGCTGAAATACATGTCTCACCTACTTAAGATCAACCAGATCCTGACTATTTTAGAAAAGTTTTTTCAGTAAATTTATTAAAACCTTTAGAAAATTTATAAAAAATTTTGAAATAGATAAGATAAACTATGCTTAGATAAAGATAACTTAATTGAAAGTTTATCTAGATAGGTCCCAACACTGCTTGATACAGATGATATGCTAATCTTGGGGTGGAGGGAAGGGGTGACTATAAAATAGGATAATAAGGGGGGGGGGGGGGATAAACACCCTGTGTGCCATTTACCCTTGCTATTCCACTGCAAATTTATTCAGTGATTTTTATTATTTACTGATCATTTCATATACAGTGGAGAACCGTGAATCTGGAATTAAGTTTGATTAGGGTAGAGGAGAGGGCAGACGTGCATTTTGATGTCAAATGTGGTTTATCTCAATTTTTTGCTGCTTTACTTTGAAAGCATAATCTTTTTGAAACACTTATTAAAAGTTTCATGCTAATCGTAAATTGAATTGCCTATTTTTATTGCCTACCTATAAAATCGAGTACAATCTTGGAAGACTCGCAAGAAGCAATAGGGCCAAGCGATCAGCCATTACGAGGGGAAAAATTATACAGGGTGTTTCAAAATTATGTACAATAAATTTAGTGACATATTCTTAAGGTCAAAAGAAGATGAAAATGTTGTATAGCACTTTGTCTGGAAAAGATTTGTTTGCGAGTAATCCAATATCATAGAGTAGGGAAGCACTGTAGTTAGCGGACGATATTTTAGCAGTTCCAGCGTTTCGACCCAACACTAGGTTGAGTGGTTTGTTCCATTTAAACCTACTTTAGGGTTGTTCCATTAGTTGTGTATGCTTGTTTCCATTACTGTAGTTTCACTACTTTACATCCACTAGGAATATCGATATCAGAACGTTTGTGTGCTTTGACATACGCATTACGATTTACGTAAAAAAAAGTCATCTACATGTATTCCAGTGCAGAATACGTACACTGACATGCACCTAATGTGGGCTCTTGCGGACGGAAATGCTGTGGAAGCAAGAAGACTCTACTGAGAACGCTTTCCGAATAGACGTTTGCCAAATAACCGAACATTTGTATCTGTCGACAGACATTTGAGGGAGCGTGGTTGCTTTGGCCGTCAAACAGGACAAGGGCAGCCTGTAGCACATTCTCCGGATGAGGAGGATGTGATAATTGACATCATACACGATGAACCACAGACTAGCACCCATGGTACACATTCCGCACTCATCTGTTTGGCGCATTCTTCACCGTCAGCTTTTGCATCCATACCACCTGCAACCCAACGGACTATCCACACCGACAACGATTTTGCCAATGGATACAACGTCGTCATGCTGCAGACCCTAGTTGTCTCAGCCAGATACTTTTCACAGCACCGTTGGGCAGATGCTAACCGCATTTTACCAGAGCTTGAGCGCATCAAGAGCGTTTCTCTGTGAACATTTGGTGTGGAATTGTTGGAAATAACTTAATTGGCCCTTATGTGTTGCTGCCTGCAAGATCACCCGAGCTTAATCCCTTGGACTTTTTTCTGTGGGGTCATGTGAAAACGATCATCTACAGCACAAGAGTTCCTAACATTATGGATCTGCGACAACGAATTGAAAATGCATGCCAAACCGTTCGTAATGCTGGCGACGAACTCTTCCATGACATCAGATGGTCGCTCGTGCAACGAGCTGAAGCGTGCGTGCGAGCTGGTGGCGGGCACTTTGAACAATTCCTGTAATTTGGAGCCACGGGTTTAGTTGGCTGTATCGCGTAAATAAATCGTTTCCAGACAAAGTGCTATACAACATTTTCGTCTTGTTTTGACCTGAAGAATATGTCACTAAATTTATTGTATATAATTTTGAAACACCCTGTATTAAGAAAAAGTAACATTCGTTGATATAATTAGCTCGACATCCCCCATGTATCATGCAGAAAAATAATGGTAAACATCTAGGGAAGAAAGCGTAATCACCAACAAATTTGCTGCACTTTTAAATGATTGCTTTAACACAGATCGTAATTAAATTTTCCTGCAATTTCTACCACTCTACTGCTGAAATAAAATTACTACACAGTAAGAAATGAATTGTAAAACCAATATTGATAAGTCAGTGATTAGTATATATTTGAAAGTAATTAAAGGAAATATCACTATTAGTATCATTAACAGTTAAGAAAACTAGCATTTTTTTTTTCTTTTTTGCAGATACACTGGTGGACAAAAGTTTGGGGTAGGTGTGTTTTCTGAGAAAACAATTATTTAGAGATTTTATTGTTATGGCATCTTTTAAGTTACTATTGAATATATCAAAATTGACAATTGAACAATTGATCTTTTAATTTGTTTTTAAGTTAAATGCAAAGTATGCGAACTGAACTGGTCAAAAGTTTGGGGTAACAGGTAAATAACTGATATTTTTTACAGTACGAGGTGCATTCAAGTTCTAAGGCCTCCGATTTTTTTTCTCCGGATTGGAAAGAGATAGAAACATGCGCATTGTTTTAAAATGAGGCCGCGTTCATTGTCAATACATCCCAGAGATGGCAGCACCGTATGGCAGATGGAATTTTACCGCCAGCGGCGAGAATGAGAACTGTTTTAGATACTTAAAATGGCGACGTTTTCCTTACTTGAACAGCGTGCAATCATTCGTTTTCTGAATTTGCGTGGTGTGAAACCAATTGAAATTCATCGACATTTGAAGGAGACATGTGGTGATGGAGTTATGGATGTGTCGAAAGTGCGTTCTTGGGTGCGACAGTTTAATGAAGGCAGAACATCGTGTGACAACAAACCGAAACAACCTCGGGCTCGCACAAGCCGGTCTGACGACATGATCGAGAAAGTGGAGAGAATTGTTTTGGGGGATCGCCGAATGACTGTTGAACAGATCGCCTCCAGAGTTGGCATTTGTGTGGGTTCTGTGCACACAATCCTGCATGACAACCTGAAAATGCGAAAAGTGTCATCCAGGTGGGTGCCACGAATGCTGACGGACGACCACAAGGCTGCCCGTGTGGCATGTTGCCAAGCAATGTTGATGAGCAACGACAGCATGAATGGGACTTTCTTTTCGTCGGTTGTGACAATGGATGAGACGTGGATACCATTTTTCAATCCAGAAACAAAGCGCCAGTCAGCTCAATGGAAGCACACAGATTCACCGCCACCAAAAAAATTTCGGGTAACTGCCAGTGCTGAAAAAATGATGGTGTCCATGTTCTGGGACAGCGAGGGCGTAATCCTTACCCATTGCGTTCCAAAGGGCACCACGGTAACAGGTGCATCCTACGAAAATGTTTTAAAGAACAAATTCCTTCCTGCACTGCAACAAAAACATCCGGGAAGGGCTGCGCGTGTGCTGTTTCACCAAGACAACGCACCCGCACATCGAGCTAATGTTACGCAACAGTTTCTTCGTGATAACAACTTTCAAGTGATTCCTCATTCTCCCTACTCACCTGATCTGGCTCCTAGTGACTTTTGGCTTTTTCCAACAATGAAAGACACTCTCCGTGGCCGCACATTCACCAGCCGTGCTGCTATTGCCTCAGCGATTTTCCAGTGGTCAAAACAGACTCCTAAAGAAGCCTTCGCCGCTGCCATGGAATCATGGCGTCAGCGTTGTGAAAAATGTGTACGTCTGCAGGGCGATTACGTCGAGAAGTAACGCCAGTTTCATCGATTTCGGGTGAGTAGTTAATTAGAAAAAAAATCGGAGGCCTTAGAACTTGAATGCACCTCGTAAAGTGCAGGAATATTTGTCCATTGATTTTTTGGAATGTGAAGAAGTGTCTTAAGTCGATTTCTGATGAGAAATGAAGGAAATTCATGCATTGTATGCTCAACCAAGAACTTCACGCGAGAAGCTGAAATTGCTGATGTTGGCTACAATACAGTAATCAGGGCAATTAAAAATGAAAACAGGAAGACAGGCAAGAAGATGGGAAACCCATCTGCACTTACAAGACGGACAAAATCTAGCATAAAACGCCATGGGAGAAGAGAAATTGCAGCAGTATGCACATTGAAGTAAATGTTGATTTGAAGGCTTCAACCAGAACCATAAGGCATGAATTGCAGCGTGAGAACTTTCACTATGAAGCTATTGAAAAATCACTGCCATTAATGCCAAAAAATAAAATGGCAAGACTTCAATTTGCTCAAAAACACATCATGAGAAGACTGATTTTGGGTTGGTGGTAGTTTCTGATGAAAAACGATTTTTCCATGGATGGACCTGATAACATGTGCAGTTATGTTAAAAACCAATTGCTCTGGTCAGAAATAAGCACCAAATGGGAGGAGGAGGAGGAGGAGATGTGATGCCATTAGGTGCCATTTCAAACAAGGGTCACCTGAAGATAAAAGTAATTGAGGGCAAATATACGGCAACCAATACTTAGAAGACCTTCAAAGCACATCCATTCTTTTCTGCAAGAGACACTTGGCAGCAAGACAGTGCATCTATCCACACAGCACGAATTTTTACTGAATGATTTTCCACTAACAAAGTTCGTACACTAGACTGACCGGCAAGGAGTCCCGACCTCAACGTTATAGAAAATGTTTGGCATCTTATCAGCCAGGATATTTATGCTGACAAACAGTATTCAACTCTTATGCAGCTAATCAATGCCATTGAGGCCTCTGCTGTTAAAATAGCACCAAACACCATCAAGAAGTTATTTTCATCAATGACAAACGTCTTCAAGTTATAAAGTCAAATAGCGGTCAGATTTCATATTAATTTCCTTTACTTTTGATATCTTGATGATTATTCACCTGTTACCCCAGACTTTTGACCAGTGTAATTTGCATTATTTGGATGGAACTTAAAAACAAATTAAAAGATCAATTATTCAATTGTCAATTTTAATACACTATATGATCACAAATATCCGGACACATGCACGTTTGCGCTCTAGCCACGATTTCATAGAAATCAATAGGGCGTTGCACATCCCTTTGCCCGAATCACAGCTTCCACCCTTCGGGGAACACTTTCCACCAAATGTTGGTAGGTACTTTCCGGAATGTTCCTCCATTCCTCCCGAAGAGCGAGAATCAGTTCAGGTACAGAAGCTGGCCGATGTGATCTGGCCCGCAAGCGTCTTTCCAATTCATCCCACAGACTCTCTATAGGATTGAGGTCGGGACTTTGTGCCGGCCAATCCATTTCTTCGACCCCTGAGTCCGCAAATCACTGCTGTACACACCTCGCTTTGTGGCACGGAGCATTGTCGTTTTGGTAGAGAAATGGCCCGTTTCTGAAAAATTGCCACAACGTTGGAAGTGCACCGTTGTCCAAAACATTCAGATAACGGTCAGAGTTCATGATTCCTTGCACAGAAACGAGCTGGCCCAGTCCGTACCATGAAAATGAGCCCCACATCATGACTCCTCCTCGTCCGAACTTGACTGTGGGCTCTGTGCACTCAGGTAAGAAGCGTTCTCCAGGTATGTGCCAAACCCAAACTCGTCCATCGGATTGCCAGAGTGTGTAGCGAGATTCGTCTGTCCACATTACACGTTTCCATTGGTCCATTGTCCAGTTTCTGTGGGCTTTGCACCACTCCAGACGTCGCTTGGCGTCGATCCTGCTGATGTGGGGCTTGTGGGCAGCAGCACGGCCATGGAATCCCATCGTGTGCAGTTCCCGACAAATTGTCAAGGTACTGGCATCGTTTGCAGAGGCGTTTCGAAATTCTGTGGCAAACTTTTCCGCCGAGGACTTCCGGTTGCTGCGGGTGTAATGACGAAGCACTCGACGGTCTCTGTCCGTTAGTTTCTTGGGTCTACCGGTTCGTTGTTGAACTGTTGTCGATCCCCGGGTCTTCCATTTCATAATGACATCGCCTACTGTTGACTTGGGTATCTGAAGAAGGCTGGAAATGTCACGCACGGACTTGCCGCATAGGTGACATCCAACGATGGTTTCACGTTGGAACTCGCTGAGCTCTGCCGAACGACCCATTCTTGCCAATGTCCAAGCAGAGTTGTGTCTGAAGGTGTGGGAAGCTATTTAAATGATGTGCAAGTCATTATCATGTGACATTGGGCCAATCGATGATCTGTGAGGAGTGTCCGAATATTTTTGATCATATAGTGTATATTCAATAGGAAGTAAAAAGGTGTCATAACAATAAAATCTCTAAATAATTGTTTTCTTAGAAAACACACTTAGCCCAAACTTTTGTCCACCAGTGTAGGTTAAAATGTTTAATGATTAAGTTTCCCTTTATTAATGTTCCCTTTATTTTTTTTATATTTTAACAGGAAGATCGTTTACTTAACCAGCAAGATAAGAAAGTAAAATTTAAATGCATTTCATCTTTGGAAGAGACACTGCAAAATGGAGAACATCCTGAAGACGAGCTTGAAGATGAACCATTAAAGGACTATTTTGAATAATGATTGCATTTGTAAAACATGGATATTATCAAATGAAGATACGCTCACCACAAAAGAATAGAGAGACTGTCATCCATACCATCACAGAGAGTTCAAGCATTGGGGCCAGCTGACTTTCCACCTCGCATTACGTTCCATCGATGGTTCCTACGGCATTGTGCGGGAACTCTTCAGCGATGAAGCATGCTTCACCAGAGATGGAGTTTTCAATAGCCAAAACATGCATCATTGGGAATGCCTAAACCCACATGATACATGGCCCAGGTGTTTCGAGCAACGATTTGGAGTGAATGTACGGGCTGGTATTGTCAATGGACCTTACGTTCTACCACAACATCTCACAGCAGCCACGTATCTTATTTCTTCAAGAAGTATTGCTAGACTACATGTATCTCCGGACACCCGTTGCAACATGTGGTTTCAGCATGATGGTGTGCCACCCCATTTCACGCACGCTGTCCAGGACTATCTTGGCGAAACATTTGGTGAACGATGGATTGGGCGAGGGGGTCCAGTGACACGGCCACCAAGGCCACCGGATTTAAACCCATTGGTCTTCTTTTTGTGGGGACATTTAAAGAGCATCGTTTATGAAACCCTGGTGTAGTAAAGAAAGATAAGAAAGTAAAATTTAAATGCATTTCATCTTTGGAAGAGACACTGCAAAATGGAGAACATCCTGAAGATGAGCTTGAAGATGAACCATTAAAGGACTATTTTGAATAATGAACGATTCAATGATGATTGCATTTGTAAAACATGGATGTTATCAAATGAAGATACACTCACCACAAAAGAATAGAAAAAGCCTACAAATAATTGCATAAATAGAAAGAAAAAAAAAAAATTAAGGATGGTGTATAAACGCTAGAGCCACTGATGAACAAACTCTTCAGAACCATCATAATAATGTGTTTTGGCTCTGCTGTTGATTTATATACAGGTATTGGACATTGAAAATGAAACACCTTCGCAAATAGCACTGGATACCCCCAGGGCTGAATAGA
>JAHWFO010011802.1:0-15962 GCA_023313115.1 Rhysida immarginata | reverse complement strand
GTGCCCTGTTCTCTTCGCTCCACTGCCTCCATGCACGCATAATTGTCATTGCATTACGTCCTACACGAGCAGCAATGTCACGATACGACCATCCCGCTTCACGCAGACCGATTATGCGTCCTCTTTCAAAGTCTGTCAGCTGTTGATATGGTACCCTTCGTCGTCGTCGTCGAGGCATGGTGTTCTTTCAAGCAATTACTCTGAAAATCTAATCATTTATACTCTGACCCATTGTATGCAAACATTGCAAATTGCATATGGATTAGACCATTCCATCAGGGTGTTGCGATTTTTATATACAGTATTGTATGATGATCTTTAAAAAAAGGCAGGAGTTAAGATAATAACGTTGTTATGTGCAATATGAGACTATCATTGATCCTAGTTAAGTTCAAAGATTTCATTGATTTTTTAATGTGCATTTTTTGCTACAGGTTTGGGGTGCTACGTGGCCTCACAGACAAGGGACTCACGCTGAGTATTGTTTAGTACCTCAACGTTCTGTAAGTATAAGATTTATATTTCACATTCATTTTTTAAAATGCCAAAGTACTTTGGTTTAAACAATAAAAGCCAGAAACTGTGGACACCAGTATACTAATCCACATGATAATTTTTATTGACTCAGATGTACCGGCTGGGCAAGAAATAACGTGAGGTGTTCAGAGCTCGCTAGCGGGAATTCTATTAGGCCAAATGCAGTACATTTTGATGTATACAGGGTGTAACTAAAGGTGTGTTACAAACTTTGGGGAATGATAGAACTGATCAAAATAAGCATATTTTGTTCTATGAACATTGGTCCACAACTGCATTGTTTAAGAGTTATAGCAACTGTTCAAAATGACGCCCTTCAGCGTCAATGCAGGCTTGCATTCGTCGCTGTACGTTGCAAGACACCCGTTGCAGCATCTGCTGGGAGTCCCTGATGTTGTCTGCTGCTACAGCCAGTCGTGCGATGAGTTCCTCCACTGAATTAACCATTGTTTCGTACATCAGGGAATTTAGGTGGCCCCACACAAAGAAATCCAAAGGTGTTAGGTCTGGTGATCGTGGCGGCCAGGTAACTGGCCACCCCGTCCAATCCAACGATCGCCAAACGTATCAGTGAGGAAGGCCCGGACATGCTGTGAGAAATGTGGAGTGCACCATCATGTTGGAACCACATTACTTGACGGATGTTAAGAGGTATGTCATCCAACAGTTCAGGCAGCACCTCCTGAAGAAAGACAAGGTAGGTTTGTGCATTCATACGAGCTGGGAGAATGTACGGCCCAATGAGGCGATTGCCAACAATACCAGCCCACACGTTGACAGAAAATCGTTGCTGGAAGCGCCTTGTCGAAATGGCATGTGGGTTGATACGGTCCCAAACATGGATATTCTGGTGGTTGAAAATGCCTTCCCTGGTGAAGGTTGCTTCATCAGTGAACAGCACCTGCTGTGGGAATGTTAGTTCCTCTCTACAACGTGCAAGAAACCATCTGCAGAATGCCATACAAAGTCAGCAGCTCCAAATGCTTGCACTCGTTGCATACGAAACGGATGAAACAGTTGGTCATGCAGAACTCGCCAAACAGACATGTGATCTGTGTTCATGATGTGTGCAAGCGCACGGATGCTACATGTTGGTCTTTCGTGAACTCTACGAAGCACAGCTTCTTCGAATTGAGCGGTACGACGGGTGCGAGCGCGACCATGCTCTCCACGCATCACAGCTACACTCCCTGTTGCTCGTAGACGTCGCACAAGCCGAGCAAACATTGTGTGAGCTGGCTGACGACGTTGTGGAAACTGCCGTCTGTACAGACGACAAGCAGCCCTTCCATTACCGTCTGCAGCACCGTACACTAACAACATGTCAGTGCACTCGTTAAAGGTGTAGTCCATATCCGGATGCGATCACACACGTTAGATTTTTTAGTGTGCAGGATCTGCTTGCATGGTAATGTGATGGTGTGGTCATGTTACTTTAAAAATTTACATGACCATACCATAATTCAGAAAGGGGTGTGTCATAAGCCTGCATTGATGCTGAAGACGTCATTTTGAACAGTGGCTATAACTCTTAAACGATGCAGTTGTGGACCAATGTTCATAGAACAAAAAATGCTTATTTTGACCAGTTCTATCATTCCCCAAAGTTTGTAACACATCTTTAGTTACACCCTGTATACTTAGTAGAACATGCAGTTTCAATTTCTGCAAAAAAAAAAAAATAAATAAATAAAGTACCTAAAGTCGCCATAGGGGGGCGCTTATTTCAAGAAAACAATGAATACCTAATTGTCAAATGAACAAATACCGTAAAAACCAACTTTAGTAACAACAATAAACAATGTTTTATTTTTAATTCCAAATGTGTTCCAATATGACCACCATAGCTGCATGCAGTAACGTTATTTGGTCCTTTAGGGTTGTGATCAGGCGACCTGGGTGGCCATACCATGGGAAATGCACGACTAATTATTCTGTTGTCTGAAAAACGTTCTTGCAAGATCTGCCGCACCTGACGTCCGACGTGCAGTGGCGCACCATCCTGCATAAAAATGGTAGAATCCAGACAACCCTTTTCCTGCAATCGTGGTATCACAAAATTCTCAAGCATATCGGCATACCTGGCAGAATTGACGGAACAAGTCACCGGTCCACGGGGACGGATTTCTTCAAAAAAGTACGGGTCGATGAAGAAAGAAGCAGTAAAGCCGCACCATACTGTTAGTTTCGGTGAATGCATAGGATTTGATGCAGCCCAAATACGGCAGTTGTGGGTATTGATATCACCATTCAAATAAAAATGTGCGTCATCA
The DNA here is from genome assembly GCA_023313115.1 of Rhysida immarginata. Classification (NCBI taxonomy): domain Eukaryota; kingdom Metazoa; phylum Arthropoda; class Chilopoda; order Scolopendromorpha; family Scolopendridae; genus Rhysida; species Rhysida immarginata. The sequence goes on along the minus strand of JAHWFO010011802.1, from coordinate 13,152 downwards.
CTCCATAAAATTTGCCATGGCCATGCATCATCCACTTCCATACGTGCTAAAAATCTCAACGAAAAGTCAGTTCGGGTACGTTCATCTCCAGGAAGCAATTGTTGAACAGGTGTGAGTTTATAGGGATAAAACGTCAATATCTTATGCAATATTTTCCTCACCGTCGAATACGGGATATCTGTTTGGCGTGCTATTGCGTGTGCACTGCTGGTACCCTGCACAGTAGTCATCTCCTGTTCCACAACAGCAGTTGCAACTTCTTCAACGTGTTCCTGCCTGATTCGTTTGCAAACCCGGCCTGGTTGCACTCCTAGAGTTCCGGTAGATTCGACCCGTTCAATCATTTTCCGTAAGTTGGTTATGCTCATCGGTCCTCTTCGTAACGTCTTCAATCGCCGGAATTCACGAAGGGCAGCACTTGCATTGTCGCTCTTCTGATAAAACAACTTGACTAATAACGCCCGGTCAGGCAGAGTAAGCGTCATCGTCAGGCCATTCGTTCGTGAATGATGGGAAATCCTCAGCCTTGCCTTTTATTGTCATGATTGCTCGACACGGAACGCGCTTATGCAAATGTATTCATTGTTTTCTTGAAATAAGCGCCCCCTATGGCGACTTTTGGTACTATTTTTTTTTTTTTTTTTTTGCAGAAATCGAAACTGCATGTTCCACTAAGTATATACACCAAAATGTACTGCATTTGGCCTAATAGAATTCCCGCTAGCGAGCTCTGAACACCTCACGCTATTTCTTGCCCACCCGGTACATTTCGGAAATCAAATTAACTCAAGGTGTGAGGTCGGGGCTCCGCGGTGGCCACTTTGCAATTTCCAGGTTATTGTTTGCTCGACCAATCCACCGCTGCGATTTCTTTTTATGGGGTGTGCAAAGGACAAGGTCTTCATCCTACCCCTTCCCCGTGACCTAGACAAGCTGAAAGAACGCATTACGGTAGCGATACGTGGGATTGATGGAGACACGTTAATGCGGGTTTGGGACGAATTCGACTATAAACACTCTGCTTAAAATAGACACAAATTAAATCGAGAACGAAAACAAAGTTCAAACGGACTAAATACCACCAAATAACTTCAGGGGAGTTCAGTAAGTAATGCAACACATTTATTTTCTCAGCCAGTTTCGGTTGAAAAGACTGGACATTTCTTGTGGAACATTTTCAAACATTTCCGCTTCGTCTCGTATAGTTTCATTGACGTCCGATAGGTGACAGCGCTATAGTGAGCTGCTAAAATGGCGTCTACAATGGAGGTGCGTTCCAAACAATGGACAGTGATTGAGTTTCTTTTGGCGGAAGGGCATCTCAAATATTCGTAGGTGCTTGCAGAATGTCTACGGTGATCTGGCAGTGCTTAAAAGCACGGCGAGTCGTTGGGCAAAGCGTGTGTCATCATCGCCGCAAGGTCAAGCAAAACTGTCCGATCTCCCGCGAGCTGGCCGGCCGTGCACAGCTCTGACTCCTGCAATGTCGGAACATGCGAACACTCTCATTCGAGCAGATCGACGGATCACAGATCACCGTAGACATTCTGCAAGCGCCTATGAATATCTGAGATGCTCTGGTTTTCGCAAAAGCTCTAATTAGATCCATCTCTTTATTTTTGGATTCATTCGGCAATGTCAACAATAGCACCCTTCTGACCTGATGGTGGAATGCCGCTAACTTGTGGCACGCACCACCATGCCCTATTCAAATGCTGTCAACTCACGACGATGTTGCTGCATTTCACATGCATCAGACACACAAGGTCTCGCACACACCTGCGGCTTCCACAGGGCGGGTGGAATACATGTGGTGTCTGATCGCGAATCAGCAACCTGCTATCCCACGAATTTTGCTCGGTGTATTTTGTCACATTTCACAGACGTTCATATTATTTTGCCCAACCCGTGTACTACACTCAAAATTTTGGTTCCCACAAAATTCGTAATAACAAGGTTCGACTGTACACGAAATTTCATTCCTGAGTCATAGACTAACGAAGTTTAACACTTTGGATTTTGGAGTGAAGTGTTTTCCCGAACCCATATGTTGTCTTCAAAGCTGCACATGTTAAAATACGGAATCGTTTCGACGAGTCGTTCTTTCATCCAGTCTCTGTTGCTTTCTAGATATCGTGTGTATATATCGTGATAACATGGCTTTCTTGGCCAGCTTGAACTCGCATGGCTGACATGTGCTAAAAAGTGATAGAAACAAATTTAAAGCTTATAATACAAAGATGAATCAAAAAGTAAGATACACTCTGCGTACGTAAGAGCATTGCTGCCATGGCGCAGCAACTGTTCGTACACTCAGTTGGAGATTCACGAAATAATCAGTTTTTTGTGGGTGAAAGGCTTAAATTGCACAGAAATCCACAAGGAAATTTGCAGTGTCTATGGGGATAATATGATTTCTCGTCCTGCAATTATGTGAAGTGGTGCCAGCAGTTAAAAATGGGCGCTCATATCTGACGGACGAATACCGTGCAGGAAGACCATCCACGTCCAACACTCCCGAACACATTGCCCGCGTCAATGGGTGCGTTCAGAGAACAGCCACTGGTGAATTTCTCGAGAATCAGAGAATTCTCCGGGAAACACGAGAAAAGTCGAGAATTCACGTACGTCTCGAATGCCTCAGTGAATTCTCGGTGATTCGACCAGTAATCCAATATGGAGAACGTGAAATTGTTTTGGAGGGCAAAGAAAATTTGTTTCAAATTATTAATGAGAAATAAAATAAAATGAAACAAAAAAGGTGGAATAATGAAACACTAATCGTGCGAAATTAAAATGGAAAAAAATTAATTTAGCAAAATGAAGACAAATTATGAGCGTATCTTGTTCATAAAAAAGTATATAATCTAATAATTTACTTTGTCAGGCATTTTTTAAATAATTTGCAGTATGCTATCGCTGTCAGTTGCAATTCAATCTGGTTGGTCGTCGGCATTGTTCGTCGTTTTCACTTTTTCCACTGTTTTTTGGCGAGAGAGAAAAGTGGAAAGAAATCGACAGAAAAGCGAATTCTTGGTGGAATCCCGAATGCCGTGAATTCACTGGTGGTGGTTTCTCGAACGACAAAGTGGAAATAGTGGCTGTTCTCCGAACGCAGCCATTGAGATGATTCTGGACATTCGAGGAATCAGGATTAAAGAAATCGCCAGAATGCTTAGCGTTTCTTATGGGAGTGTGCCGACATGGCTGAGAAACGCTGGAGAGGATTTTTAGCGCAGCGGCATGGAAAAGTTAATTTCACGTTCAGACAAGTGTTTACAATTGTCGGGTGATTTATGTAGAAAAGTGAAATAAATGGTGGAGGATTCGTCAGAATGCGTGTAGAGATCAAATAAAACCGGAGAAATCACGATTCCACAACGAGAATTTATTTGCACGGATGTGCATTTCGACGGCTAAGCCGTCTTCGTCAGTGTGATACAAGATGATCAGAAGCCAGTTCTGATGTAGTAGCAGTCGACAATCGAACAGTGAAGTGTACATTTGTTCAGATGGGATGAAAGCAGCACTTTCGCAAAGCTCATCGTACCAGAATAAATTCCAAATGAAATAAGGAGGGTTGATTCAGATAAAATGAGACGACTTTGCACTTCTGTTACGATTGTTAATTCATGACAATCTTGGGCTGGAGCGACGTCATAAAGCGCGCGGTCACACAACTGAGTGACTGAACACACTGAACACTGCCAAGTCATCTGTGGCTTACTACAGGAAGATGGAACAGGAGACGGGCATACGAGTTATTCCCTTCTCTCATGTGCCTGTAAAATCTCCTGACGCATCACCGATGGATTTCTGTGGTTTTGGTCTCCTGAAACAACGGCTCGGAAGTCGCCGACCAAGAACCGTTGATGGGCTATGGAAAGTGTGTCAGCAGGTGTGGAACGAACTTCCCATGGAGTCCCAACTCAAACTCAGCCTACTTCAGTGGAAATTACGGTGCCGGGCAATAGTCCAACAATGTGGCTCTCACATCGAACACAACCGATGGCTGCGCCATGGTATTACACCATCGTAACAGAACTGCAAAGTCGTCTCATGACTAATGACTAATCTGGAGACAAAAGTTTTGAGAGAACAAAAAAATAATAACGGTCGTTTATAGTAGCTACAAGTCGTTAATTATGTTTATAGTGCTTAGAGTTTTGAGAGAATCTAAGTGTCGTTTATTGTAGCCATTGCTTGAGATTCTTTCTTCCTTGTTAAATGTTTTTTGAGGTGTAGCTAGTCTGAAGCGTTTAGTAGACCATTATCTGCGTTGAGTAACTTCTCTTTTTTTCACTGGCTATTTCGAGGGATTCCAGAAATTTCTGTATTCTTGGGTTACTTGTGCTGTGTAAGATTTGGAAGTCCTTCTTGTCGAAAGTGTGTTTCTGATCTAGTATGTGGTCGGCGAATCTGGAAATAACGAATCTCCCGTTTCTGATGCTAGCTAAATGTTTTCCAACTCTGGTTTTGATGTGTCTTTGCGTCTGCCCATAATAGACTTGCGATAAAGTCTCGTTGTGGAATTGTGGTTTCTCTGGTTTTATTTAGTCGTCGTTGGTCCACAGTTTCTGGCAATTCTCCCTTTTGGTGTGCATGGGATCTGTTTTTACCGTTTCAGAGTGTAAATTACAGTAGGTTCCAAAAACGTTAGACCACCCTCCGAAAGCTGTCGCTCAACGGAGTTTTTACAAATAGCAAAAAAATGAATACATACAACGAAAGAGCACCCGCTTCTTTAGTGTCTCACTAAAAATCAAGCATCTGTAGACGAGGAAAGAGCAAATAAACAAGCTTAAATACACGTCCCACGTTCCATAAAACGTAACTTGCGGATAGAGAGCACTTGAAACCTCCACACACTGAACTTAGTCTTTTCAGCCAGCGTGCCTGGCGCAATCAATCCATCAGAGTTATATTTTTTAAAGACTGGGGGGCTGCGCCCCCCAGGCCCCCCCTCTAACGAACTGATATATACCCCAACCTATCTGGTTACAGGGAGCAGTTGGTTTTCCCCCCGGCCGGTTACAAGAATCGCGACAATACAGACTGGGCGAGATGGATTGATTGCGCCAGGCACGCTGGCTGAAAAGACTAAGTCCAGTGTGTGGAGGTTTCAAGTGCTCTCTATCCGCTACCTAAAACGTAGACCACCACGTCAAAATTGACAAAATTTTAGACCACTTACCATTAATACTTCGTAGCATCTCCTTTTGCTTTGACAACAGCAGGCGTTTCTTCATTAATCCCCAGATGTTTTCAATGGGTAATAGATCAGGACTCTGAGATGGCCATGGAAGAATGTCAATTTGCTCGTTTTCAAGCCACTGCTTTGTGGTCTTGGTCGTGTGACAAGTCGCCCCATCTTGCTGAAAGATGACGTCACCATCTGGACGCAGTTTTTCTATTGACGGAAAAAGACTGTTTTCAAGAACATTGATGTAACGAGTGGAATCCATTTTTCCGTCGATAAACGCCAGCCTTCCTACTCCCTTCGCATTCATACATCCCTGTATCAGCATACACTATATGATCAAAAATATCCGGACACCCCTCACAGATCATCGATTGGCCCAATGTCACATGATAATGACTTGCACATCATTTAAATAGCTTCCCACACCTTCAGACACAACTCTGCTTGGACATTGGAAAGAATGGGTCGTTCGGCAGAGCTCAGTGAGTTCCAACGTGGAACCATCGTTGGATGTCACCTATGCGGCAAGTCCGTGCGTGACATTTCCAGCCTTCTTCAGATACCCAAGTCAACAGTAGGCGATGTCATTATGAAATGGAAGACCCGGGGATCAACAACAGTTCAACAACGAACCGGTAGACCCAAGAAACTAACAAACAGAGACCGTCGAGTGCTTCGTCGTGTAATGTGGACAGACGAATCTCGCTACACACTCTGCAATCCGATGGACGAGTTTGGGTTTGGCGCATACCTGGAGAACGCTTCTTACCTGAGTGCACAGAGCCCACAGTCAAGTTCGGAGGAGGAGTCATGGTGTGGGGCTCATTTTCATGGTACGGACTGGGCCAGCTCGTGAACTCCGACCGTTATCTGAATGTTTTGGACAACTGTGCACTTCCAACGTTGTGGCAATTTTTCGGAAACGGGCCATTTCTCTACCGACACGACAATGCTCCGTGCCACAAAGCGAGGCGTGTACAGCAGTGGTTTGCGGACTCATGGGTCGAAGAAATGGGTTGGCCGGCACAAAGTCCCGACCTCAATCCTATAGAGAGTCTGTGGGATGAATTGGAAAGACGCTTGCGGGCCAGATCACATCGGCCAACTTCTGTACCTGAACCGATTCTCGCTCTTTAGGAGGAATGGAGGAACATTGCGGAAAGTACCTACCAACATTTGGTGGAAAGTCTTCCCCAAAGGGTGGAAGCTGTGATTCGGGCAAAGGGATGTGCAACGCCCTATTGATTTCCATGAAATCGTGGCTAGAGCGCAAACGTGCATGTGTCCGGATATTTGTGATCATATAGTGTATGCAGAGGCCATTGACCATGTTCATGTGCCCAGTCTAAGCGCTTTTGTTTCTGGGTTGTTGTCAAGAAGGGTTTTGACACGTGCGGCATAAAATCTGTAGTGCATCTCTCTGATCCGGCGACGAGTAGTAGCTGCAGAAACGTTCTTGTCAGTAGCACCATTCCATTGTTTGGTTAGTTCGTAAGCATTGGCACGGCAATTTTTGCTCACAATCACTTTAGACGTTTTTCGAGGCCAACCTGATGACACTCCTGGAGTAACTGATCCTGTTTGAGAAGACCGTTGGAGAATTTGGTGCACGGTTGTTTTGCTTACGTGTAGATCCTGACTTATTGCCCTCTCTGATAACCCCGACTTGTGGTTATCAACAATGAGTTGTCGCATATCTTCTTGATAGTGCTTTCCCCTTAGGCATGATGACCATTGACATTGTTGTAATGTATATTTTCCCTGCTTAAAATTCTTTATCACGCAATAGAATAATATGCAAATTACGATACCTAGCACTCTGCAATCTACTTGGGTGTAGACATACGGTCCCCTTAGGATGACAAATGTAAGTGGTCTAAGAAATTTGTCACCTTTGACGTGGTGGTCTACGTTTTCCCCGTGTATTTTTGTGCTCGTAAAATGTTGAGTGACAGCTTTCTGAGGGTGGTCTAACCTTTTTGGAACCTACTGTACTTTCGGATTCACCCTCGTATTATTACAATGTGTGACAATAAAGTTCGGTGAATGATGGCATATTGAGAGTGGATTGCTCGCTTACATGATGAAACAGCAGTTACTATCCTTCAAAGTAATCCCCGTCGATGGTAACGCACTTCTGGGAACGCCTGTACAAGTCCTGGAAACTCCTGGCGTAGTCGTTTTTAGGGATAGCCTTCAGTTGGGTCGTAACATTACGTTGGATGTCTGGCCGCTTCGGGGGGGCGTCTTCTACGGTGTTCCGGCCTCCTCGGAACCGTTTAAACACACTTCAAAGTAATAACACTTTCTTTGTAAACTGTTGTCACCATTTCACGAGTCTCTTTCGTTCGCTGAACCATTTTGGGTTTCGACCGCACGTATCACGCCGTCTCTCTTCAATGTCCTGTTTAAACACAATAAACACACCCGTAGCGCTGATTCTCTCAAATTTGTTTAAACGTGTCTCGACCTGTCTGGGGCAGGATACGAAGATGGTGCACTCTTACGACCGTTAGCAATTTGACGTCATTCACCGAACTTTATTGTCACAGGTTGTATATTTTAAAGTTTTAATATTTTAGATTTATACATGTGATATCACGACCCCCTCCCTCCCCCTTAAAATGTGACGTAATTTACGGATGGCCCCAACCCGCTTTCCGCCGCGAATTCGCTGAATGTGAACCGCCCCTTAAATTTAAAATTTTGTAATTGATTTGGGAAACTTTTCTCTTAGCTTACTCTGAAGCCTGCTAACATTAGCCACGTCGAAGCTGCCTCCATTCCTTATGCAGGTCTCACAGCGTGGGGAGCGTTGTGCGTGACTGGCGAAATTTCTCCAAGGAACGCCAAAGGCAAACGGTGTAGGATAGTTTGGTTTAGTTTTTGTACGATTAACCGTCGACGTTTGTAAAGACCTAATATTTTTAAAAATTAAATTACAGCGTTCTCGTAACGGCTGGCGCCGGCGGCGTGGGTTCCATTGCCATTCAGGTAACGCTGTAGCTTTTATCGAGTTGGTGCATGGAAAATGGCGTGTTTATTTGTCAAAAGTTTAAGCGAATGTCTTAACAATGGAGAAATGTTTTCGATCAAATTAAAAATCTTCAGAATGTGCACACTCCTGCCAATGCAACGCAAAGTTGATGTATAATCTGCCGCGTAAAATTCTGGAATTGACAAATGCTTTGAAGGCTATTTCCGTAGCTTCCTGGTTTCTGAAAACCTTCCCCTTCAGAAGATTATCGAGGTGCTTGAAAAAATGGTAATCAATAGGCGACAGGTTGGATGAGTAGTCCATGCGAGGCAAAACTTCATAACGCTATGTTCGCACTACACCTTAATCACGATTAAGTAACCACGGTTAACTCTTCTGCGGACTGCTTCGGTTACCTAACCGCGTTCACAGCTTGGTTATGTTCTGTTTCCACGAAGTGACAAAATGCAACTGCGAGCCTGCAACGTGAAACTAGTTTCGTCAATGAAACGAGTTCTCAGAACTGGTTTGAACGAGAATAACTCTGTTCGTGGAAACGGGGTATTAAGAGTCGATTAACTAACCGTGTTTCGGAAACCCGGTTAGTGATGTCATATCCTGATTAGCACCAACGAACAGTAAAATAAAACATGGCCGTCAAATGAAAGCGCAGCAGCGAGTGGTCTGATGAGGAAACCAAAGCTCTTATATACACTATATGATCAAAAATATCTGGACACCCCTCACAGATCATCGATTGGCCCAATGTCACATGATAATGACTTGCACATCATTTAAATAGCTTCCCACACCTTCAGACACAACTCTGCTTGGACATTGGCAAGAATGGGTCGTTCGGCAGAGCTCAGTGAGTTCCAACGTGGAACCATCGTTGGATGTCACCTATGCAGCAAGTCCGTGCGTGACATTTCCAGCCTTCTTCAGATACCCAAGTCGACAGTAGGCGATGTCATTATGAAATGGAAGACCCGGGGATCAACAACAGTTCAACAACGAAACTAACGGACAGAGACCGTCGAGTGCTTCGTCGTGTCACCCGCAGCAACCGGAAGTCCTCGGCGGAAAAAATTGCCACAGAGTTTCGAAACGCCTCTGCAAACGATGCCATACCATGACAATTCGTCGGGAACTGCACACGATGGGATTCCATGACCGTGCTGCTGCCCACAAGCCCCACATCAGCAGGGTCGACGCCAAGCGACGTCTGGAGTGGTGCAAAGCCCACAGAAACTGGACAATGGACCAATGGAAACGTGTAATGTGGACAGACGAATCTCGCTACACACTCTGGCAATCCGACGGACGAGTTTGGGTTTGGCGCATACCTGGAGAACGCTTCTTACCTGAGTGCACAGAGCCCACATTCAAGTTCGGAGGAGGAGGAGTCGTGGTGTGGGGCTCATTTTCATGATACGGACTGGGCCAGCTCGTTCCTGTGCAAGGAATCATGAACTCCGACCGTTATCTGAATGTTTTGGACAACTGTGCACTTCCAACGTTGTGGCAGTTTTTCGGAAACGGGCCATTTCTCTACCGACACGACAATGCTCCGTGCCACAAAGCGAGGCGTGTACAGCAGTGGTTTGCGGACTCAGGGGACGAAGAAATGGGTTGGCCGGCACAAAGTCCCGACCTCAATCCTATAGAGAGTCTGTGGGTTGAATTGGAAAGACGCTTGCGGCCCAGATCACATCGGCCAACTTCTGTACCTGAACTGATTCTCGCTCTTCGGGAGGAATGGAGGAACGTTCCGGAAAGTACCTACCAACATTTGGTGGAAAGTCTTCCCCGAAGGGTGGAAGCCGTGATTCGGGCAAAGGGATGTGCAACGCCCTATTGCTTTCCATGAAATCGTGGCTAGAGCGCAAACGTGCATGTGTCCGGATATTTGTGATCATATAGTGCATGTTTGGGGAGAAAAATGTTCACGCTTGAGGAAGGCTAAATATAAATGCCAAGTGTACGAGCTAGTGGCAAGATTTGATGCTCAAGTTAGCCAGTTGCTAGCCTCACCACCATCTCCAACCTCGGTGACAATTAAATTCGGTGAACGAGTTCACACAACAAAATGCAAAACAGATAGAGCCACATTTACTTGATTGTCCTTCGAAATAATCACCCTGGAAGGCAATACACTTTTGGGATCGGGTGTATAAGTCCTGGAAGCTCCTTAGGGATGGCTTTAAGTTCACGTGTCACATTCGCTTGAATGTCTGGAATGTCCGCAAATCTGTGTCCCTTTAAGGCCCGTTTCAGGCGTGGGAACGAGAAAAAGTCTGCCGGTGCCATGTCTGGTGAATAAGGTGGATGAGCTATGGATACGACCCCTTTGTTGGCCAGAAACTGTTGCACGATTACGGCAGTGTTCCTCTTTGATCCATTATCCACAGTTACGTGCGCACGCTACACCTTCAACTGAAGAAACTAGCATCTGCTAAACCATTGCTTCAGAACTTCACGCTTCTAAACGACGTATGACATTTGCATATGAGAACCACGTTCTAAGTTTAGTAAAAAAAAAAAAGACGACACCTTCCATGCACCAACCTAATAATTTCACTTTTAATTTAGAAACAAATTTAATTTGCTTGCTTTTTTCAAGGTAGATTTTAAAAGCTTGGGGTGCCGAAATTACAAGCGTTTGCAGCACGGATGCCATTCCCTTGGTTTTGTCCCTGGGAGCTGATACAGTAATCGATTACAAAAACATGGACGTGGATAGCGAACTGCGGACAACGGGAAAGTAAGCATGGAATGGTTCGCTATCGATTGCGTTATAACGAAGTTCATTCGTTGCTAAAGAGTAAGCGTTGCTCCGATTTGGTTTTTATAGATACGACGTCATTCTCGACTGTGCCCCGCAGAAATCTAATCTCGTAGATCACTTACGTCAGTGGACTGGATCAAAATATGTAACAATCACGCCACCTCTTTTGAAAAATTTGGACACCTACGGACTTCCAGGTGGATTTCTGTGGTCGTTTGGAGATTTCGGTACAGATTTTGTAAAGGTAAAAATAAGATACAGGGTTTGTCCGCAAAGTAATGTCGGTGATTTTAGTGAAGCAAATAGATGTCGGAGCGACGGGGATCGGTGTAGGGAGGAGTCTGGTTTACGCATGCGCGGTTGATTGAGCAAGTTTTGTGTGGAACTCACTTTGAGTACGACTCCGAAACAAAGAGACAAAGTGCCGAGTGGCACACCTTGCCCCAAGAAGGCCAGAATGAGCAAGTCAAAGATCAAGACAATGCTCATTGTGTTTTTTGACATCAGGGGGCTCATCCACCATGAGTTCGTACCATGTGGTGTCACCGTCAACGCCAAATTGTACGTGGAAGTGCTCAAGATGCAAAGGAAGGTACATCGTGTAGACTGTTGGAAACTTCACCGTGACAATATGCTGGCCCACACTGCCTTCCTCGTGACCTGCTTTCCAGCAGATTCAAAGGTGCCAATAGTTCCCCAACCTCCCTACAGTCCTGACGTGGCTTCCCCTGAGTTCTTCTTGTTCCCACGCTTGGAAACTCCCATGAAAGGACATTTCGGGACAGTTGACAAAGCCAAAGAGGCTTGCAACAAGGCTCTCAAGGACTTTCTGGAAAAACACTACTGTGACGCTTTTGATGCCTGGAAACTCGCTGGAACAGTGTATCGACGCAGGAGGAAACCTTTTAATGTATTGTACCGATCGGATCAATAAATGTCTTCTAATCTACCCACTGACATTACTTTTTGGGCATACCCCGTATATAAGATCCATATCGATTAAGGTATTTCGGAAAAGTTATATTTTATTTTATTTCTTGTTGGGCCTCCGCATGCCCAAAATTATAAAAAGCCACCCTTCTGGGCATGCTTTCTACGAGGTTCCGACAAACAGATTTGGGTCTATTCTTAGGTCTGCTGTGAAGTCTTGTCAGCTCCCTGGCTCACATTCGATGCTCTTAACTCGTCCGTAAATGTTTAATTGGAGAGTCAGTGAGGCCACTGAAGGTGATTGACATTCATGTCGGTGTGCCACTGCCTGACAGAAGCTGAAACATGGCATGGTGCATTGTCGTCTTGAAAGTAACAAGCCTACTTAGCAAAAAATTGCCACGGCATAGGAAGCACCCGATGGTCCGAAATGCCGTCGTAGGTTTCAGACTTCAAATTGCCGTCAACCACGAAAAATACCTCCACGACTACCAAACTTCAAGGTTGGAACAATTCACTCGGGTCAAACCCAAACATGCCCATCCGAACGGAATAGAATGTAATGTGGTTCGTCACACCAAAAAATGTTTCTCCATTCTTTGACAGTCCAATGCCACTGGAGTCTGGTAGCCAGGTTGTTTGGTGAAATGTTCCTTTAAGGAAAGGGTCAAAATTCCACAAATGGTAGAGGACTGTAAACTAAGATCGGGAACCAATGGTCGGAAATGCATATTGTACATGCCGTGAGGTTGTGGTTACATCGTTAACTAATGAATTATTTTGATACTCGAGATCATTTGGACTCGACAATATTTGACAAACAACCTGAAATAGAATTAAGTAAGCTTTTAATAACATTTCTGAATGGCTGCCATTAGTTGTTCTCGAGATTTGTACCAAGTGTTTTGGTAAATTTTTTGTTCCGTGAGATACCACACATTCTCAATAAGATTGAGATCTCGATTTCGAGCAGTCCAAGCAAAAGTGGAAATGCTGTTGCTCTCAAAATAGGCTTTCACAACTAGTGCAGTATAGATTGCAGGACAGTCCTGCTGCTAAATCTAGACTTTGCACAAAGGGATGAACACACTCTGAAGATCATCTTTATATTGAGTTGTTGTGCAATGTCCATCTACACTATATGATCACAAATGTTGGTAGGTACTTTCCGGAATCACAGCTTCCACCCTTCGGGGAAGACTTTCCGCCAAATGTTGGTAGGTACTTTCCGGAATGTTCCTCCATTCCTCCCGA
>JAHWFO010011776.1:0-14097 GCA_023313115.1 Rhysida immarginata | reverse complement strand
GACTAACCTCCAGCTACGCCTCTGCGTTCCGACATTGTACTTAGCGAGGGTGCAGGTATCATTGGATTTTTACAGACAAGTTATAGGAAGGCCCAAAACTTACCTACCAAGATTAAGCGTCAGTTTTTCAGCCAATACGAAATGCAATTGTCTGAAAATTGTGTGATATGCTCGTGGCATCAAGGCATTTTATTTAACGTGTTTAACACGTTTGATTATCCCAAGGAGTATGGATTTGGCATCGACTGTTCCCATATTCACCTGATGTCAAGCCATTAAATTTCTTATTATGGGATCACGAGAAGGATAAGGTCTACAAGACTAACTCGAGCCAACTTTGGCTTCACATTCCACTTAGAATGCTCGTCTCAGGCGTTCCGGATTTTCGCCTGCCCGAATGTATCCTTCGATGATGAAAACCCGCTGCTCTTTGTGTAGCCGGCCATTTTTTTTTTCAAAGTCTTTGAAATGATATAAAAATACCTTAAACAATATGCCTTGATGCCATGAAACAATGTTCAAAGAAGGACACTTACCCGGAGAGAAGCTCACGGAGTGATTCCGAACAGAAATATAGAAAACAACTAAATTTGGGAATATACTAATTTTTCTCTGCGCTGGCGTGTTGGCCGATATCCTTCTCGAAACCAACAAGTTGCATGAATCCTTCCGGAGCATTAAGGCATTTGCATGAATATTTGTGTTTGTCCCTTACTAACATCCCCGTGTTGGACTTGGAGACAACTCTCGCGTTGTTGATGTATTAATATGCTAATAATTAACTTAATCCTGAATGTTATTAAACAACATGAGTTCATAAGAGGAATCGAAGTTTTCAACACTATCAACGGCTCCTGGTTTCCCAACCATAATTTAAGATACAAAAGACGTGATTGGTGGCGATAGATAAAATTAAATGCGTATATTCTCCTCCAGTAATGGGTTTACATTTCCTTTGTATCCAAATGATTTACGGACTTGATGCCACGAAGGTAATTCTGATTTCTAGCTCGAGATCAGTGCTCTTTAAAAATGGAGAGGCAAATGGTCGAAGAGGAGGTATTTAATTGATATCTTTTAATTTTAACGCAGAATGTCACACATTTATGATTTGTAATTTTTGTGTATTTTGGCAAGTTTCTGCTTGATCCCGCGGGACATTTTAATTTCATTGGGCCCTTGATCTCCTTAAATTTGAGAAGCACTGATCTTGATTACCGTTCAGAAGATTGAGACACAACGACTGTGAGGGTATGGTATTGTAGGCGAAGATGTAAACATTGTTATTGTCATGAGTCAAAAGTGGACGCCATCGTCTCGAAGAAACTGCTGTGATTAGGTTAAAAAAAAAGCAAGCAGTTCGCATTCGACATAAAACAACAAAAATTAAAATTATATATTTTAGTTGAACCTTTCTACTTACAACTATGGTTCAGGACTATATGCTTCATATTTCTCGAGTAATAAAAGTCCATTTCTCTTTTAAAAATCCACCCGTACTTAATTAAACAACTAAACTGTAATAACGAGACCATGGCGCTCGCTTCTTATTGACAACTAACGTATGCTTTTATTTTCTTAAGTCAAAAGTATAGAGAAATTAAAGGGTTGAGAACATTATTGGGCTATTTCTATCTACAATGGAAAACCAGCTAAGGACCTCTGGGATTGCAGCTCAGGATTATTTAGTATACCGGAGACAAAAAAAGTGTGGAATGAAAAATGTTCGTCTCGAAGGGGGACATCTAATGATACCAAACTCGACCCCTCACCCCCACCCCCTGGAGGTGGGGGAGGGAGGAGTTAAAAAATTTAAATGGGAACCCCCATTTTTTTATTGCAGATTCGGATTCTCCTGAAAAAATTACCCCAATTTGACCTACGATTCGAGTCATTTCGGTCACAGATAGCGCTGTAATCGACAAAAATCAAAATGGGTAAAAAATCGTTGAAAAATGGCGATATCTCAAGAAATAGGCATCAGACCAGCAAAATAATTTTGAAAAAAAAATAAATTTTTTTTAAAAAACCACGTTTTAAAGTAGAGGGGCGCATGAAATACGGACGGGTGTGTGCGTGAGACCATGGATTCGTGCGTGTGTGTGCCTGCGCATATGCGTGCATGTGTGTGTGTGTATGCGTGTGCGTGCGCGCGCATCTGAGTGTGTGTGTGTTTTCATGCGCCCCACGTTTTTCGTTTTAAATTATTACAAGTATTTTCATAGCTAAATTTGTTTCCCATTGGAAATTTTGACATAATTCGCTTCCCCACCCCTCGGGAGTGGGGATGGGTGGACAATTATGGTGTCATTAAGTAGCATTTGTAAGAATATCAAAAACATTTAATTTTATTTTGCTGATCTGATACCTATTTCTTGAGATATCGCCATTTTTCAACGATTTTTTACCCGTTTTGATTTTTGTCGATTACAGCGCCATCTGTGACCGAAATGACTCGAAACGTAGGTCAAATTGGGGTAATTTCTTCTGGAGAATCCGAATCTGCAATAAAAAATGGGGGTTCCCATTTAAATTTTTTAACCCCCTGGAGGTGGGGGAGGGGGGTCGAGTTTGTATCATTAGATGTCCCCCTTCGAGACGAACATTTTTTCATTCCACACTTTTTTGATCCGATGTGTGGTTCTCGAGATATTTCAATGTCTTCAGATAAATTGAACATCCGGTATATTCAAATGGTCCATCTCCATCTTTTTAATTATATGAAATACAGATGTTCAGATTACTGCCTAACATGAACTCGCACATTTGCTTACAAACCTTAACCTTCATTTTTTCAATTGTTAAAAAAAATAGCACTGGATCCATTATGGTTCTCAATCCTTCAATTCAAAATGAGTGATACAAAAAGAAAACTCTTTTCTGACTGCTATATGAATATATTCAACAAAAACCGAAATAAGATATAAAAGGTGAACTCTCCCGTTTCTACGGACATTCGCTGAAGTTTGTTTGGACGGCAGACGTGTAGACCAGGGTTGGGCAAACTGCGGCCCACGTGCCGCTTCCCGTTTCTTTTCCGCTCGCAATCGTATTCCATGCGGCCCGCGAGAAAATATGCGCAAGAGTGGCCAGAAATAGGATAATTTGAAATTATTTTTAGGGTAACAGTGCACTTTATGTTATAAAGTATAAAAAAGATAAAAATCTTTAAAAAAAGTTTGCCCACCACTGGTCTAGACGATAATCCAGTTCCTGCCATAGCATTGGCAGCATAGCCCAAATAACTGGGGTTTTTTAACAGCCTATCTGCTGCTTTCATTACTGTAAATCTTGTGGAAGTGGGGTTACGAACATCTTGTCCATGATTTCTTAATAGAAGAGGTTAGGACACTCGTTACTGTTCCAATGCTGATGACGCGTACCAGAAGTAGATGTCACTTCGAGCAATTTATGCTTCATTTATCAAATTTCTATGAATTATTTTGAATCATTTATTTAATATAAAAAAATTAAAATTTATGACTATTTGTGCTTTATATATTGAATTCTCTTGTACATTTGATTATTTAGAGCAGACTTCGATTAATTGCCATCTGGTGGTCAAAATAACAACGGGTTCGCGTTTAAACGAGTGTCCTATTCAATTAAGAAGCCATGATCTTGTTCTTCAAGTGACATCTTTGGCCTTCAAGCGGGGTTACGAACATCTTTCAATAAGCATCAAAAATCTGGAAGATGCTGCTTGAGATAACCGCTTACGTACTTCTGTTAATGTAGTGAGACCCCACCTTGCTGCAAAATGAAGTTTGCTTTCTCATCTGCCACTTCTCGAATTTGCTACCCCTTTTAGACTTTCTGGCACGTTTTTTTCTAGGTTTGACCTGCGCGAAATGCCGTAGTTCAAAACGCAAACACATGCCACATAATAAGGAAAACAGAAACGACACGCATTGTTAACAAGTGGAAAGTGGATGACTGATGCTTTTGACGTAAAGCACGAGATAATACAAGTAGCGCTAACTGACCGGAAATCGCCATTTGGACCTACACCCAGCAGAGCTCTAATACAAATTAAGGCTAGAAATTCCCTTCTTTCGCAATTTTTATTCTTTAAACATTAACCTAAATTAATTGTTAATGAAAGTTTAATTTTAAATACACGTTTTATTTAGTTTGACCTGCAAAAATCATATTTTTATATAATACTATTTGAAAAATAGCTGAGAAAACCTTCTCTTATTACTGTTGATATAAATATGGGACATGAATTTATGAAGGGTATGAGTAAATACCGGGTGTTAGAAAAATGATCGGTATATTTGAAAAATCAATAAAAACTAAACGGGCAGCGATAGAAATACACCGTGTGTTGCAATATGCTTGGGACAACAGTAAATTTTTTTTTGTCAAATATACCGGTTATTTTTGAAAGATTTTTCAAATATACCGGTTTTTTTTTTTAAACACCCGGTATATGTGCTATATTAATTTTTTAATCCGTTTAATTACTTTTATAAATATTAATTTATCAAACAAACGTCCATTTGACAATACAATTGTTTTTTATTAATTAATTAACGTTAATTTTCATCCTTTCGGACATCGTCGCTAATTATTTACAACTGAAACTTTTTGATTTTTAAAGTTTTTAACAATATAAAGTGAATAATTCTTATAAATTTAATTTCATGCCTTTTTAAATAAAACTGTCATTTATCACATTAATGAAATTTTTCGTTACCGTTTGAAAGAGTTCATTTAGAGATGAAATATTTTTAAATGAACACGAGTTAAGTTCTGTGAATTTAAAAATATTAAAATCTCTAAATAAGTACTTAAAACAACTTGATTTTCAAACATTTTATTAGAAATGTTATTTTTCCTCCTAAAACACGAGCAACAAATACAATAAATCCACATTATGGATCTAGCGTTTATAAAGGAGGGTAATACGTTTCTAGTTTAGCAATATGAGAAAAATTAAATTATTTTAGCTGATGCGTTTCGTAAAACCTACATGTTCAGAGAAATTGTTGGAAATAACATTTTTCGGCAAAGAATCAGATTCAAAATACAAAATATAACGAAAGTCAATCTGATTTAACCGTTTAAATTTCTAGAACAAGGTGGATTGGGTAAAGGTCTATAAATATTAATGAGCAAATAAAATAAATCTTTATGATGAAATGAAATAAAACGAATACAAAATAAATCGGAATGAATAATATAAAATATATAAATAAATTAATTAAATAAATATTATAAATAAAATAAAATAAAAGTAAAAACCAAAATAAAATAAATTAGATAAAATTAAATATAAGAAATTTGAAATAATAAAAAATAAAATAAATAAAAAATAACAAAAGAATAGGAAACTACTTAACCCACAATACAAACTAATGTGAATAAATAAAATACATAAAATTATATAGACAAGTTAAAAACAGTCAAACGTAAGAAAATAAATAAATTAATAAATAAAATTAATTAAGACAGTACACTAAGAGCAATGCTAATCAATGAAATCTTTAGGTCCAAGATGGCGGCAGTCAACCCACGTGATTAGAACTAACCAATCAGCAGTTAGTATTGTCGGTAAATGCCTTGTAAAATGTTTGCGCTACTTGTATTATCTAGTGCTTTATTTTGACGTCGATTGTAGCGCACGCGGCAGCTGCCATGGATTTCGCTAACTGATCGCTATATGTTAACATTGCCTCTCGCGTGTATTTTGATGTTTAATAAACCATTCTGTATTAATATATATTAAATAGTAAAAAAAAAATATATGCATAAAACACATCGATTACAACGAAAATTATTTAAAATTACTATTATTTTAAAATACAGAAAATTACAATATTCTAGCGTAATGTGATAAAATTTGGATATTGCAGATTATATGTCGAAAAAAAAATGTGTAGAGCTTAAAGGGACAGACAGATGACATTATTTTATTGATAGAAAACGCTAGTGCGTATAGTGTAAACTGTCTTGACTAGATTTAATAGGAGTCAGAATTTTTTTTTGAAAATTTTCTCGCCCTTTATAAATTTCACTGCGGCTTTTAAGCTCCAATCGTAGAGTCATATTTCTATTTTTGTTAGGATGCCTACGGAATTTACTATCAGGAGATATATTAATTAAGACGTTGGTTAAGCCCCATTTGGTCGCCTCCCATTTGGACGCCTCCCATTTGGTCGCCTGTTCTTTATTCAGCCCATAGGGCCTTGATGAGCCACGGTAATAAAATGTATTATTCTGCATGTGTTACTTAATTACATGTTGATGCCTTATTAATAGAGGTGTGCGATGGTTTAAAAACCACCATCGGTGGCACCATCGATGGTATGAACCATCATCGAAACACAATCGATGGGTACAGGAATACCATCGATGGTTCTTTTAATTTTTGTATCTCAATAAAATAGCATAAAATCACATAGATAAAGCTTAGACTACAACAGACATTTTATTACTGATAATTTGACAAATGTAAAAGTTGGGTTTAACAAAATTTATGCAAGACATTCAAAGGCATCGATTGTAAAACCAACAATTTGTCCAAATGCTTTGGACTTAACATGGTCCTTTTTTTTCCAGTGGTGCAACCTGTTTTTGAAAAAAGTCTTTCTGCAGGCACAGATGTTGCTGGTGGCGTTAAAAATCTCTGGGCCATCATTCTAAATTATGGTCAATAAAAAATTCAGCCAATTAGGTCAAATCTAGAACTTGGAAATGGTTTTAATTTACTTCTTAAATTAAACTAACCACATTGAATTCTTTTTGATTTTTTTATATTAAAAATACCATATTTATTCTCAATGAAAATGAGGAATAAATATGATATTTTGATATATGATTTTTATTTTAAATATTATTAATTAATAATTTTTGGCTTTATTAGTTTTTGTTTAAATACAGTTAGTTAATAGAAAGTCTTAGAGGATGCAAGCGACGAAATGGGAGGCGATCAAATGGGTCAGGTCAAACGTCCAAATGGGAGGCGACCAAATGGAGCTGAAATGGCGTCCAAATGGGAGGCGACCAAATGGGGCTTCACCAAGACGCTTACCTGTGGAACCAAACGGTGCGAATTTTAGACTCCCTTTCTTACCTTTTTTATTTTCTGAAGTGAATAAATTAAAATATTACTAATAATAAAACTTCAGGTAAAATAATTTTTTTTATTTTTGGCACTTACAGCGTTTGACAAAATCTTTCTTCGAATTCTCTCTTTATTTGGTCTCAGTGTTTTTATGAAAATTATCAACCGATGCACTGTGAATTATGACAATTAGAGAGTGAGCTAACATTATTCAGATGGCTAATTATTATATGTGATCAAGAACAGGCGTCTTTTTCTGCCTCCCCCCTCCTGCCTCCTCTGCCGCCCGCGGGAGTGGTCTCCACTGGAACGGTACGAGAGAAGCGGCAAGGGAAGAGAAATAAGAGCATAGTATTAGAAGTAGAAGTAGGGAAGCTTCACCGACCTCCTCCCCCACCCAATTTCGACATACCTGTGAATTTAAATAAATTAAGCACTTTGTTTATAATAAAATGAACTAAAATCTTTTTCCCATAAATAATAGGCATTCCAGGCATTCATTCATTTCAATAATTTCGATTTTATCATGGCTCATTTTGGAGCAATTTAAAAAATACTATGTTGATGCATCACTAGCTTAAGTTCCGCCCATTTTTGTCACGGATTTTTCATGAACTAGCAGCGCTGCGGTCAATTTGGGCCCTAGCTGAGAGAGAGAAAATAGCGCAAATGTTTATTAAATTTACCTTTTATTACATTGTTTATTTATTCTTCAAATCCAATATTAAACGTTTTAGTTCGGTTTATTGTCATTTTAACTCATTTTTCGTCTAAGAAAAGTAAAAAGGGAAATAGTCAATAAACTATTACCCAAAGAGCTTAAAGGTACAAGCTCGATATTGTCAAAAGAAGAAAAAGCAATAACAGCAGATCAGTTCTTTCTTGAAACAATTAATCCGGATTACCAAAGTCATGTCTTCTAGGGATTACAATGCATCACATTATTAAACCAACATGGAGTTACTTTTGCAATTCACGAATGTAGGATTATATCTCATTATTCTAAACATCAAATGACTTGTTAAATTCAGTCCCGCGTGATTTTCTCTCGAAACAGTTTTGACGGTAATTTTTGATCTGACACAGATTTTTAAAGACTATTTAAGCTATTTAAAGGACGTCGAGCGCCTTCCGATGAACAACTTTCGCAACGCTTCATCGGTTAGTCTTGGTTTCTATTTTTGGCAATTACAGATACTTTATATACTATATAATAAAAAATTAATTAAGATGTCTGATTGCACAATATTTTATTTTAAGTATTTTTTTTAATATTTTTGGATACACATGTTTTTTGATATAAATTTTTTATTCAAATATTTTTAGTCAAGTTTAGAAACTTTGGATTTTTTCCAATTTTTTTTCTCTTTTAATGAGATGCTTGCACTTTTCTGACATAAGGATAGTGAAAACAAAGAGCTCAAAGATTTTTTTTATAGCTTAAAATTGTGCTAAATTTGTACATGAAAAAAAATTTAACCTCCGAATTCAGCTAAATTATGTATATTGGTTATATACTCAAATATTACTTTTGTTTTTTAAAGTTAAATTTGTTTGTTAGAAAATCAAGCTGAATGTATCATCTATAACTGAAAATTTTCTATTATAAAAATCATAATATAAAGTCATTTATTGCATTCTCTGTTTGCATTCATCACTTGTGCTTATCCTTCCTTCCCAAAAAAATAAATAAAATAAAAAAATAAATAATAAATTATAAAAAAAAATAAAGGGATTTAGAATTGTTTTCATCTTATTTACTCTGGATCAGACCTTTTTTTTTAAAAAAAAAATCGCTCTTTTAACAACACTAACACAATCGCACGAGGCAACCACTGAAATCCAGAGTGATCATATTTCTACTCTATGATTAGTATGTGTTAGTATAATAAATCGAAATCACAAAAATAGCATCCGAGGATCAACTCGGCGCCGTTGTAGACAAGTGTAAACAAATCGAGGAAAAGACCAATTTTGTTAGGTCCTCGTCGCCAGCCTTTAAATTCGATAATTTCATTTATGTCATTCATTTGTGTGGTGTGTGCCGTAAATCCCATCGTTTGTGCTCAATTACATAAACAGTTATAAAGAAAAGAAAATTTTTAGAGGAGGGGAGGCTGATGATATGCTACTATGATCATATTGTCATAGTCCCCCACTTTTGAATATGACAATATGATCCAGTCATTCGTTTGTGCCGTTAACCCCAGTGTTTGTGCTCAATTAGATAAAGAGTTATTAAGAAAATAACTTCTGGAGGCTAATGACATGCCAGCTGCCCCCTCCCCCATTTTCGAATATGACAATTTCAAATATGTCCTTCGTTTGTGCTGGTTTGTGCCGTAAACCCCAATGTTTTGCTCTATTAGATAAAAGGTTATAAAGAAACTAAAATCTTTGGAAGAAGATGTGACGTTATTCGAGTCTCTACTGTCTGCTTTTGTTCTTCCTCTGTTCCTGGTTTTACCAGGGATGGATCCATCCCTGGTTTCACTATATTTACATGAAACAGCTATTCCGCTTTTTTTTTTTTTTTTTTTTTTTTTTTTTTTTTAATAATTTTTAAACTCGCAAAATCTAATTTCATTTTTTATTGTGACAATATCACGAAATGTCAGCCATTACCCTGAACATGAAATGTCGTCTATGTTATTTAGATATATTACACATTAAGCAATAAATATTTCATACAGACACGATCTAAAGGAAACATTTTATAATGAGAATAAAAACATAATTTCCATTTGGAAGAATCACTTGGAAAAAAAGTGAAACATAATGATGCTTTATTATTCTCACAAAACTTACGGTTTTCACGGATAGTATAAGCTGAATGTTTACATCATTAAGTATCGTACTAAAACGTCACTAAAACATCTCATTGCTGTGCAATTTATACGCTAGATTTATATAAATAAATTAGCGAGAATAAATGCGCTTATACTAATTACCTGCAGTTTATTGGTGTCTTTTGTAAATAGCTGTTAAAAAATATGAAAATACGAATAGTTCAACCGTAGAACCACATCGTTTCGTCTATTTCGTGAAGTTCATGAAAAGACATGAAATGGAAGACTCATCATGCACGAAATGGCCAACTGCGAGGGAAATCAATCCAACGAGATAGAGCTCAAATTTTTTCTGTTCCAGTATCCTCATTCATATAGAAAATTATGCAAAATAATTTTAAGTAAAAATTTAAGCGTATTTTGAGCAAATTTAGTGCTAAATTGTTAAGCTACAAATCTCACAGAGCAACAGCCAATCGCTTTCTTACCCGTCATTTTACGCGTTACAAATCATCAATATCTTTTGTTAGTGCTTCGTGAGAATACAAACTAGACACACAATATTTTAGATGAGCATATTTCGTTATCTATCAGGCATGAAGTAAAATTTTGATTCCCTTAGAGGTGAACATAAACTATTCAGTTTTATTTCAAGATAATGATGTATATTAATTTTTATGAAATGATTTTGTTGTTATTCTTTTCTGACATTTACCATTCTTGCCATTTTCCAATATGGTATGTTTATTTTTTTCATATACGTAATGTGCACTTCTCCAGGTATATTAACGTATTAATGTCCATTACTATGTGGTATTAAGTATACTAGATAGAAATTAATAGCAGTAATTGGCTTTGAAAAATATATATTTGGGGTATGAGTGTCCATTACAATGCTTCTTTGGTCTTCGTCTTACTTAGATTTAGTAGTTGCCACTAACTGTTATATGACTTAGCAACACAGGAAAAATTTATATTTCTGGAACTTCATAAATATCTCTTGATTTCGGTTGTTATTAAATAGCGTCTTTAATCATATTCTGAAAAAAAAGTTCACTTCTAACTTCATTGCCATATATTTAATTCATTAGTGTATTTTTGACATTTTCTACTCAGGTAGTAGAAGGGGTATAATTAGCTTTTTCATACATATAATGTGCACTAGTACCCTTATAACAAGAAGTTAATCCTCCCGAGGAAGGTATAGGAAAGTAGCGGAAGCCCTGGGATCATCTATTTTTACCCTTTTACTCACTTTTTATCCCCCCTCCCCAATTTTTTAAATCGAAAAATTTATTTTCTCGAACGTAGTATTTAGAATGTGTAAAAGGGCTCTATCTATTTTCGTTTCTAATCATTTCCGATCGAATGATATATAACATACCATATGTTGCCATTGTTCTAAAGACCAAGTAACTGCCACCCCCCACAATTCCGACCTCATTGGGACAATTTGGCCCAAACTTCATAGTAATGTTGATCTTGCTTAGAGGAATCTGCACACCGAATTTCACTCCTTTATATGCATAAATAGGCGTAGACCTTTTGGTCCCCTCTAATTTCTGCCCCCGAAACTCCGACCCCAGTGGGCCAATCAAAACCATACTAAATACTAAAGGTGCACATGCCCATAGTAAGATACATTCCGAATTTCAACCTTCTACCTCAAAAAATGCGGAAATTATGATGGGGACGGACAGACATACAGGCATTGTAAAAACAATAAGTAGCTACATCCTTCCGCTACTTAATAATGCATTAATTGGTGTATAGCATCAATGTAATATAAAGTAACATTATATATACTAATTGGCTTTGATCAATATATACTTTTGGTATGAGTAACATTACAGTGCTGTTCTGGTCTTCGTCGTACATGGAGTTATTATCATCACGTTTGTCTCTAGTTTGTATAATCACGTAATTCTAACCAGGAATGTAGGAATGACATAGGATAATTGATCGAGGGAAAATGTAGAAGATTGCTTAGGAAAATCCATATATAATACTCCTGGGAATCTTTATAGTTTTTGCGTCTTGTTTGTATATTTCATAATTCATTATATATGCGTTTGAATGGGTCGGCAGTGGTTTGTATAAGTAAATTGAATTTGATTTTCGAAATGGAACAAACGTTTCAATTTGGGAGCCATGTAATCCACCATATAGTTATTCGGAAAACAATATATAAAATTCTGATGTTTGATTTTAGATATTTTTTTTTACTTATGAACGATAACCTGGATCTTAATTGCAGTAAAAGGATTCTTAGAAGTTTTCTTCACAAGATCTGGTTATCGTTCATTTGTATTTATATGCAACGTTGACCCACGGCGCTCCTACTATTTTAACTTTATGATAAGATTCTTATTTAAATCTTTATTTTTAAATTTTATTTACCTATTTAAACATGCATTTAAGCTAATGCGATTTCAGTTATAATACTTAGAATCATATGACCTTTTGGATCTGTTTAAACATTCAAATGCATGTTATAAGTAATATTGGACTTCTATTATACCAAGATGGATTGTATATGGTTTTTATAGGGTAGCAAACATTGTTTTAATACCTTAAATGGTAGAAAAAATATTTTTCAAAACAATCGTCATATCTTCAACACACAAAAACCAGCATGCATTTAAAGCCTGGACACATTTCACAGGCAGTTGATGTTACCACAATTTGTGAATAATCCATTAGGCCTAGTATTAACATATTTTTCATTAATCCTGAAACAACGTATAGATAGTTTTATTGCAAATAGCAATAGTAGTTGTTTTCTTTGAGAAACCAATCAGTCTCTTTTTATAGACAAGTGTCATTCCTTCATTCCAGACAATGGGTATAATCTGGACCGTTAATTATGGAAGTCCGTTCTTGGAGAAAACTGTTAAATCAAATAATTTAGAACAGATTTATGTGAAATTTATTTATCTTTTATAATTTATAATTATAGTCTAAATTATTAGCTTATAATTACCTGTTATAATCTAAAATTGTCTCTATATGCTTTAATCAATTGAAAATTCGTTGTTATCCAAATTTGCTTAATTATTTGCTTTGACACCCTTAATTATCTGTAAATATAGAACGGTCCATAATATAAGTATAAAAAAACCTAACTAATTATTTGCATATCGTGGAACCTACAAGTAAGGGTGCTATGGACCACTTCAAAGATTTCAGCTTCTCTTAAGAGAGTATAATTTTAAGCTCGACTAAAAGACAAATTTATCTGACTGGTGAGAAATAATACTGCATATAAAAACTACAATCTCCTTTTTGCAAAAATTAGAATTTTCTGAAGATAATTTTTTTTAACAAATATATTTTATATTATTCAATAAAGACTGCCATTTTACCAACTAGATGTTTTCCAAGACTTTTTTTTTCTTTTAATGATATTTGTTCATGAGGTTTGTCTGTTTAAAAAAATCTTCAGAATGTTCTAAACTTCTTACAGGAAAATCGTAGTTTATCTATGCAGTATTAGGTCTGATATAAATTTGGTTTTAAGTTGATATTACAGTTATAATCTTTAATGTTCATTAGTTCTCAACTAATGGATTTCGGCTTATTGTCATAAAGGCGTCTCGATTTCAAACGGAAAAAAACTTCTGCGGTTACCCCGACATTGGATTTTAACGTTAGTGCTGTCCATCATCAGATTCTTTCAAATAAGAACTAGGTGAGCTAAATGGATCTGTTAGACATTTGAATCAACTTGAACTTTTTTTGCAAACATTAAACGACATTTTATCTGGTGGTTGTTTACCATAAGTTTCGGCAAACCACAATATGAACACCTGTATAACTCTTTCGGCCTATAATATACAAGGTGTTTACAAATGATTAAAGAGGACATCTTATGATTCTTATTTGAAAGAATAAGAACTAGCAAAGCTACATGGATTTGTTAGACATTTCAATCAACTTGAAATTTTTTTGTAATAACCAAAGAATAAAACCATCACTTGGCGTTTTGGGGTTGCAAATTTTTTCAAGACATTGTTCTGTATTGAATAATTAAACATAAATAAACCCCTTTTAACAGAAAAACAAGATTAAAAATAAAATAAAATACAAATAACTAAAGTCGCCACAAGATTTATTGTCAAACAAGTTGAACGATGGTCTGGTTTAACATACTTGCTTCTCTTCACTAGATCATGTGGTGACTTTGGTAATTTGTATTTTATTTTAATCTTGTTTTTAGATTAAAAGGAGTTTATT
>JAHWFO010011717.1:790991-804911 GCA_023313115.1 Rhysida immarginata | reverse complement strand
AAAAAAATCAAGACAATTTCATAGAATACTTGTCAAATTCCTATAATAATTATTTATAAAATTTTATTTATTTATTTATATATTTATTTATTTATATATTTTTTATGTATTTGTGGGGAAAAATACAACCAGTGTCATTCTGAGGCCAAAGTGGTAAAAAATGACATGTTTTTTCCCAGCATGCAGAATAAACAGCCGACAATCTATGCCATGAGTTCATTGAATTAAATAATAGTATTACAATTAAAACTAAAATTGAATAATTATTTGAAAATTTTATTATCTCCATGCTAAAAGAACATTACCCGCAAAAAGGTTAAATAAACTTGAATTAATAGAGAGTAATTATTGATCTAAGGAGTTTAAAGGATTAATTTAAATTTAAAATAAGTTTAGTCTCCTTATAATGGGTAAAATCGTGAAATAATAAAAACATAATGAAATTAAAGTCACCAATCTTGAAGAAACTTAGGAGATGAAAGAAAACTCAAAGAATGTAGTCTATTGAAGATGTTGTTGATAGTAGAAATAAAACCAGTCTAATGAGGATGTAGATGAAGTTCTTGTGCAGATAAAGTTGATAGGGGAAAACGATAATCTTGAAGTACAGATGAAATTTTGAAGGGTTGATCCAAATATTTGGGATAAATTTCGTATAAAAACGTTTTCGAGAATTTTTTTCTCATCATCAGTTGATTAAATATTTTTGAATGTTGAAAAAAGTTGGAATCTTTATATATAAAAATTCAGGCTCAGGGTGCGTCTGTAAATGTTCTTAAAACTTTTGAACCATTTATCTGATTGAGCTAATATTTGCAACATATATTCCTTAGGTCCAGAGTAAGGTTTACATGTCTCTAAAGTAGAGGGGAAGGGGTAAAAATCATATATCTTTGTTTTTATTTGTTTGTTTACTCAAGAGATGGCGCCAAAGTTTGTTTATCTTTTCCTTGAAATCGAAACTGGACTAACTGCGCAGAAGCAGGACAGCAAAAAAACTTCCGTTTATCTCCGGATGTGTAGTATTGCTGTCCTGCTTCTGCTTAGTTACTCCAGTTTCGGTTTCAATGGAAAGGTGTATATAAAAATTCAGGGTGCGTCTGTAAATGTTTTCAAAACTTTTGAACCACTTATCCTTTTGAGGTCATACTTGCATCAGATGTTCGTTAGGTTCAGGGTAAGGATTACATGTGCCGAGTGTCAGGTTGGCTCAAATGGGAAAGGGTAAAATAAATATCTTGCTTGATTTGTCTGTCTGAAATGAGCCTACAATATGCGCGGACCAACAATGGGCGAGGTCAAAAATGCTAACATCGAGTTGAGTTAGTGAAGAAAGCCATTGTTGCTACGACAGTCAACAATACGTTAACAGTCGAGCAATAATCATTGCTTCACCAACCCAACTCGGTATTGGCATTTTTGACCTCGCCCAATGTATGTCATCGCCTACAATGCAGAGTAAAGTTTTTGCAACAATAGACCATAAAAATTACTTTGGCTGTGGTCATGGATGAAGAAATACAGGATGGTAAACTCCATTGTATAAAGCGTGATTGTTTTTTTCACTGGCGCTCTCTGGCCATTTGCGTGGGCATTACTCTCTGTCTAGCAGACAACTTTACTATTCCTCATTGGCCTCAGTGTTTGCGTGATCTCCTCTGATCAACACCTCCTAGACAGAAGGCCTGATAACGGAAACGTCATACATTGTTACATAATGATGCCCGTTGATGTGGTGTTGCTTTGATGCCCGTAGATGTGGCTTCGATCCCGGCCGAGGACGACGAGGATTTTTGCAGGGAGAAAATCGTCTATATACATATATATATATATATATATAAATGAATTGCTGTTCGTTAGTCTCGCTAAAACTCAAAAACGGCTTGACCGATTTGAATAATTTTTTTTTGTTTTGTTTCTTCTAATACAGGGGTGGTTAAAAACAAATAATAAAAAGGAAAACCAACCCCTAAGGAGGGGGAAGGAGGATTGAACAAATCTTTCTTTAATTTGTTAACACATTAACTGGTGTTGCATTGTATACATAACACATTAACTGGTGTGGCACTACAAACGTAACATGTTTAATGGTGTGGCACTACATAATTAACCATATTAACCTCTTTTAGGGAGGGGGGTAACGAATTGTAGAGTGTTCTATCTATGTAGCGTGATATCTCCATTATGACACCTAAAACCTCCCAGGGTCCATTGAAATTACCATGAAAAATTTCATCAAGATTGGTCTAGCCATTTTGAGATGCATAGCGATCAGATTGGTCCATATGTATTTCTTTCTTACATAAATCAAAAGTTTAATTCCAATCTTGATGAAATTTGTAAATTTGATCTTCAAAGCAAGAAAAAGGTCACTGTCTACATGAGATTTCGAAAAAATAATATTTTGTGATAATAATTCATGGATTTAAATTCAAATTATGGACCAAAAATATATATCTCCTGATGAACAATGCAAGGTAAAGTTTATGCAACAATAGACTGTTCTGTTTGTTTCAATAGTAGTGATAGCAACACAGAATTCTAAAAATGATATGGCATTAAATACAAAAATTGGAGAAAATATACCAGATTCAGCCAATCAAATAGTTATGTATGTAAGACATGTTCATTAAGACATGTAAATGAATCTCAAGACTGATCATTTTGTAAATTTCATTAACAAAAATATTTTGAGGACACACCACTTTCATGCATAAATCGAGGAACACCCTCTTATAAAATAAAATATTCTATATCAGTGAGAAGGCTTCGGAAATTTTATAATTCCTGTTCTTTGTGCTTTTCTTAGAAATGATAGTTATTAGAATTTAACACTTTCTTAAAAAGCTTTAAAAATGAGCAGTAAATGGAAATAATGGAGAGTTATCACACTATTGAGAAACAGTGGAAAGGCAGCAGAGAAAGCAGCCACTTCACTCGGTGCTGTATCGATTTTACCAGCACACTGCTTCAACTAAACAAGTGGTGAGTGACCCTGTGCCCGTCGATGCAAATGTGTCAACAGAAGAAACTGCGACTGCCAGATCACACCAAGTGATGTATGCACCAATTTTGCTTCAAGACCTCGAGAGCAGAGTGTGAATTGCAACAGTTTATCAATTAGAAAAATTGATGGAAAAATTCCGCTACCTGGATTCGAACCATGAACCCCGACTGTCATTGTCGACACCTCTATGAATTGGGCTATCACAGACACTTGAACAGCCATGTTGTCACTAAGTGTTTTAAAGACAACGAAGTTGTCAAAAAGGAATGCCCAATGGGAGGTGGGCACCCGGTTCACTGATCGCGAATTTCTCCTATCCAAACGATCAGAAAGTTTGATGAACACACAATAAGAAATAAAGAAATTAAACTGGAGCAAACACCAAACATTAGGTAAAGACTACGTGGTTGTCTTTAAAACACTTAGTGATACCATGATTGTTCAGGTGTCTGCGATAGCCCAATTAGTAGAGGCGTCGACCATGAGACTCGAGGTTCCAGGTTCGAATACAAGTCGCAGAATTTTTCTATCCATTTTTCTAATTAATATCATTTACCTAATGCTTAGAGTTTGCTCCAGTTTAATTTCTTTATTTCCCAACAGTTTATCAATTGCTGGAATTGTAGATTACACAGACACAAACGATCATATACATCCATCGCCTCCCAAGAAGAGAATTTTGGAATTGTGGAATTTTTAGATAAACAAATGAATTTTTAAAGGTCAGGTTCACAAAGTAGAAGAACTACAGCCAGGGCTAAAAAAAACGTCAGATCAAACTACTCTTTCGTTTTCATTCTATTTCCTCCTAATTTCGTAGCCATACACATTCTTCCAAACATTGCTTCTCCTGCACTATGGGTAAACTCGCTCAGCTATACACAACATTCCAACACGAACCGGGGAAAACTGTTAGAGCCCATCCATTAGGAACATTTTAAAAGTGTAATTTCTGTTTTTCTATATGAATTTTTACCGTTTTAATGAGTTAATTTTTACTATATATTCTTATTCAGATATTGCAACCTTTCATCAAAAAAGAGTCCGAGCAACGCCGGGTAATCATTTAACTTGATTGTAATTGTTGGTTATGATTGTTAGCTATTGTATATTAGGGTGATTGTTGTTAAAGAGTAGTGTCCATTTATTGTTTATTTCTATTGAAGTGTGGCTAAATTTTTGTTATTTGTAATGATATTTATTGTTTCTTTAATTAATCTTTTTTTATAATTATCTTCTTTTCCAATGATTTTTTGTGTTATTCTAATCTGGTGTGTGGTTTTCTTTGATACAATGATTTACTAAATGGTTGTTTTTGTTATTGTGGCGAAGTGCTCTTTCATGTTCTTTTAATCTTATTTTTAATTGACGTTTAGTTTGACCTGTGTAGATATGTTCACAATTTTTACATGGTATTTGATAAATTATATTTCTAGTGTACCATTTTTCTTTATTATTTTGGCATATTTCTTTGAAATTGATATTTGTGCTGTTATTTTGATTGATTGTGTTTTTTAGGTTGATGGTGGTTTAATGTTTTAGTAATATTATTTGTTATGTTTGGTATGATTTTTTTATTTGGTATTTGTTCTAATATTATTTTCTGTTTGTGGAAAATTATATTATTGTATTGTATTGAATATCTTTTTTGTTGTTCTTGTAGAATTGTTATAGCTTATACGAAATTTATCCCAAATATTTGGATCTACTTTTCAAAAGATTATCGTTTTCCCCTATCAACAGTATCTGCACAAGAACTTTATCTACATCCTCAATATACTGGTTTTATTTCTACCATCAACAATATCTTCAATAGACTACATCCTTTAAGCTTTCTTTCACCTCCCAAGTTTCTTCAAGATTGGTGACTTTAATATTATTTTGTTTTTAATATTTCACGATTTTCTCCATTATAAGGAGACTAAACTCATTTTAAATTTAAATTAATAGACAGTAATCTATTGTTCAAAAAAAATTTAAAATATTAAAAAAACAAAAGAAAATTTATCACCATAAAAAATAAAAGAAATATGTAATTGAATTTTAAAATTCTTAAATGGTGGAAGAATGAAGCTACATATTTTTTCACAATGTCCTTCTGTCTGTTCGTCCGTCCGTCCATCCCCTTCATAATTTCCACCTAATTTTTTGAAGTAGAAGGTTGAAATTAGGAATGTAGCTTACTATGGTTATGTGCACCTTCACTATTTAGTTTGATTTTAGTGGACCACTGGGGTCGGTGTTTCGGGGGCAGAAATTAGAAAAGACCAAAAGGTCTATGCGCATTTATGCATATAAAGGAGTGAGATTCGGAACGCAGATTACTCTATGGAAGTCAACATTACTGTAAAGTTTGGTTCCATTTGTCCCAATATGTGGGGGTGGCACTCCCTTATTCTTTAGAACTATGGCAACATAAGACCTGTGATATAAGTAGTAAGACACCACTCTTGGCGGAAAGGGGGAGGCGTGTGCAACTCTATTCTACGTATTCAAAGAGTTAAAACATGATACAGGGTTAAATTTCTATCGATTTTTTATTTTTTTGACTTTTTTTTGGGTATAGATAGATTTCATTGAATATTAATGAATATTTGATTGAATTTATTGAATAATAACTAGTACTGATTGATTTTATTGACAGGTGTTAAATACCCTGTACCCAAAGGGTTGATTGGAATTTCATTCCGAGTGGCCAAACGGGTTGGTTGGTATCCAAAGGGGTTGACAGGTTTTTGATGAATTGTGTGTGCGGTTAATGATGGATGGGTTCTTGTTGCATTCGACCCAGGTAACCAAAAAGGGTAATCCATCGAAATTTAGAAAGGATGGTGCGGGTGTGTAAAAATCTGGCCCATCAAATTCCTTTTTTACCGAATTACTAATTTTCTATTGTGTTTAGAATCACCGGACTTTTTTTAATTTTTTCGTTAAATACTCTTCACAATTAACTTTATTGATTCAAGGTGCTCAGGTTTGTGGTTTCATTGTTTTTTTTTCACACCTTCTATTTATCTTCCTTTTAATTACTTATGTATGCATCCATTGCTTTTTATTTATTTACCAGGCATCGAAAAATTTTATTTTCAACCTGAAAATCATGCAGGGTTTGGTGGTGTTCGTGGTTTAACTATACAAACCAGTTAGTAAAAGAAACACGTGATTGCTTAAATGGAGTTCTACGTTACATAAACCTATTAGACATCGCTACCCTCGTAATCGCATGCGTGTTTCTGCACCATATGATCAATTTCAAGTAGATTTAGTAGACCTAAGCAGTTTGTCAAAGCAGAATGATGGGTATAAATTTCTTCTCACAAGCATCGATGTGTTCTCGCGTTTTGCATGGGTCGTGCTTTTAAAATCCAAGATGGGTCCCGAGCTTCAAAAAGCAATTCAAAATATCTTCACAGAAGGACAGGTTCCTCAAAAAATTAATAGTGATAAAGGTAAAAAATTTCTAAATAAACACGTTCAAGATTATTTTAGACGACTCAATATTATATTCTTTGCGACAGAATCGGATTTAATCTCAGCTACGGCTGAACGTTTTAACTGTATCTTAAAGAAGCGAATGTATAGGTTATTCATGTATTCCAACAAACAACGTTACCTCGACGTCTTACCTGCTCTTGTTGAAAGCTATAACATTCGTGTTCACAGATCTTTAGGTATTGCACCAGTTGATGTGAACGTTCGCATTGCATCGTTCTTGTCGCTGAAGCAACGTCTTTATTACAATTTGGCACCCCATACGACACCGAAACTAAAAATTGGTGACGTATTACGCAGTTCAAGAATTATAAATATATTTGAGAAAGGTTAATTACCGAGTTGGACAAAGGACGTTTTTTCTGTGTCAAAAATTATACTGCGAAAACCTGTAGTGTATAAAATTAAAGATTATAATGGCGACGAGATTGCAAGTGTGTGTTACGAGCAAGAACTATAAAAAATAACAAACCCTGAAGTTTTTGTCATCGTAAGAATATTAAGATAGAGAAGGAAACGGGGTATGCATGAGGCACTCGTTAAATGGCGCAATTACCCCGACACTATGAATAGATGGGTACGCGAAAAAGATCTTTTAAACCTATGACATGCTGTTGCACTCATCAGTCGCGCAGTTGATTTTGTCAACATGTACGAAGAGTCCGATTTCTAGGTTACACTTCCGTCCAACACGCAATCGCGTGTTGGAAAACATGCTAATACAACAGCTCACGTTTTCACTCGGTTACCGCGAGACATTACAATTCAAAGGTCAGTACAAAATCAGTTTGACTGAAGGTCTTTTTCCATTACTTTTCAAGAATATTACAGCTGTTACGAACAGCTTTACCTAAGGTATTCTGAATTTTGCACACCGAGTGGATACAGCGTTACAAGCCTATTTGAAGGATATTGTATTTTTCCACGACAGAGATGTCAGCAACTATGTCATCTTGAGTTTACCCCCCAATACGCAAATTCGTTTCACCACAGGAGCGTTCTGTCAGTTCTTTAATTTAAAATTAGACCAGTTCCTGGAAGAGCGTATTTTGCTCGTTCCTGATTTTTTCCAAGCCGTTCGTATGGTTTTCAGAATTTTCTGCTGTGTTTCTAAGTTCCCAAAGATCGCACGTACGTTCCAACACGTTGTTGA
This sequence comes from Rhysida immarginata, assembly GCA_023313115.1. Classification (NCBI taxonomy): domain Eukaryota; kingdom Metazoa; phylum Arthropoda; class Chilopoda; order Scolopendromorpha; family Scolopendridae; genus Rhysida; species Rhysida immarginata. Next base: position 797,259 of record JAHWFO010011717.1, on the reverse strand, counting down.
TATAAAGACCTTCCAAATCCACAATGCAGAGGCACTCCTTGATTTTTTACAATTTCAATTAGAACTGTAAGGAATTGAGGTCACCTTGGATAATGGATTTTCAGTATTTTTTGGTTATACAGGTTGTTACATTGAATTCCCAGTTGCATCGAATCTGGGGTCTGTCCCTGTATGGTTCCTGAATAAGAAATTTAAATCACCTATGGAAATTCCGTAAAATGCTGTTCATGATGGCTTCATAAATATTGGTGTATATGATTTGGAAGATTGACCTCGTATTAATGAATTAAAAATTTCCGAGGGGTATTACGATAAACGTAGTGACATTGTTACGCGTTAGTGAATTCAATACTATTAGACAAAAAGCCCTTTTACAATATTACTCTCACGTATAACAATATTACGTTCATTTCCGAAGTAAAGAGAAACATTACATCAGTTATAGTGAGGGTTTGTGCCATACTTTAGGTTTAAATGCCGACCAGTTCAACATCGCACTAATGCAGGGTGAGGGTTTGATTCCTATAGATCTCACAAGAGGTATCAATAGCTATAATCTATATAGCGATATAATTCAGCCTCAACTAGTCGGTGATACTTTTGCACCGCTCCTACGGATTATTCCCGTTTCACATGCTAGACGCGATATGGTTTATCAAACTTTCCCTACACCTGATTACTATCCATTAAGCAAAAATTCTTTGACACGATTGAAAACGAAGTGTATTCAGATCACAAAGATCTGTTAGCGTTATTAGCTGGCAGAACGGTTGTAAAATTACATTTCCGTCAGAAGCAGTTGCAGAGCTCTGAGGCCTCTGTCTTTCTCTCTCCTTCAAAATGCATATTTCATATCATCCGAGCCAAGAGGCTATTTTATGTTATTATTTAAGTCAGAAAGGCCAAGGAATACCTGTATTCAAAGGGACTGCGTTTCAACGAAGGACACCTGTATTCACAAATCTTTTCCGGCTTGCAACGTCATTGCTAAAGATAGCTAGTAAAATTCTTGGTAAGCACGCTCTAAAAAGTGGTGCTTCAGCCTTAAATGATGTAATGCAAGGTCAGAATCTCAAACGTTCGTTAGCATCACGCATTAGAGCAGCAGGTGGCAGTGCTTTACAGGAAATGGATTCCAGAATTCAGAAAATTCGAAGCAGATGTCGGGTTAAAAGACGACATTCTTCAATCGCTGCTTATTTATCAGGCAAAAGACCGAGAGTTCACAATCTGGACGCATTGCTGCTGAGCAAAAACAGTAGAAGGCAGAAAACAATTCGTTCAGCAAAGTTAAAAAAGTCTACGAGGCGAAAGAAGAATAAAAAGAAGAGAAATGGGAAGAAGTCAAAGAGAACTTTACACATACGTCCTTTATCACCTGTCTTCATCTAAAGCAATACCATGGCGTCTTTGATACACGAGCATAGCTCAGAATGCGTAAACAGTGACTTGGATATTTTCTCGATTCCCCATACGAGTGGTCAACAAGAGTGGCGGCACGTGGTGGGATACTAACCGACCGCCATCATAAACCAAGACAGACCTATTGAATGCTTTGTTCCCGTTTTAACTGAATTTTACATCGCTCTAGATCAAACTACACTCAATTTAGAAGTCGTAATCACTAGAGGAGATGCATCTATTCCACCTGGTGATAAAACGGGTCCAGTGAATCTTATCCTCCATTCGTTATTCTCACAAATCGATTGAGAACTTAGCGATACACTCGTTAGTCATAGCAATAACTTATATCGCTATACAGCTTATTTAGAAGCGCTTCTGAATTATGGTCGGGTTTTAAAATCAACACAGTTAACGACATCCGGATTTTATAAAAACTCTTTTGGGAAAATGGATAGTATAGACGACTGAAATTTGGGTTATAAATCACGCAAAAGTCACGCGCGTAATGGAGTTTATTACTTAGAAGGTCCTATACATCCGGATATATTTCGTCGGAGTCGTTTGCCACTAAATTCGCTGGATTTTCGCCTAAGATTATACAGAAGCAAACCTGCCTTCACTCTAATGCCAGATGCAGCCAATCCTTATTATTATAGAATAGAAATTCAAAAAGCTATGCTTAATGTAGAGCACGTTAGAGTCATACGCTATTAGAGTAATACGCTATTAGCACATGCGAAGACACTGCAAACAACTAATGCATTTTACCCATTTAGCAGAGTGGAAATGCGTTCGTCAAATATCGCAACATGTAAGAAAAATCATGTCATCCAAAAATTAATCACAGGTCAACTTCCTACCCGATTTATATTCGCATTCGTAACGAGTAAAGCACAAAACGGAGCTTACAAGGTGAATCCATTTAACTTTCACCATTTTAACCTGTCGTATTTCTCACTCTCGATTGATTCCCAAGTTTATCCATCTCAACCTCTAACACCTGCATTCGCCGAAGGGTCGTGCATACGTGAGTTTGTTCATTCCTTGAAGGCAGTCGGTCTGTGGAAGGAAGACAGAGACGTTGATGTGACTTAGGCTAAATACGGTTCTGGTTTTACATATCTGGCCTACGAATTAAGCAGAAATCGCAATTATTATGGAGACCATTTTAATGTGATACGTAATGGAACGCTTAGTGTTGAAGTACAGTTTTTACAACCTGTGACAGAATCCGTGAACATCATTACCTATTGTCAATATCAGAACTTACTCGAAATCATAAAGACCGTTCTGTAATCTTTAAATATACAAATTAAAGCTCTATGGATACAGCCCAAATTTGGCATGTGCTAGAAAGAGACTCGTATACAAAACCTATAGCCAGAGGTGTGTGTCCAGCAGATGTAATTTACTCTTCTTTAGTTGTTGCTAATATGGATGTCTCAAGTCTGCCAGGTAGTCATTTGGTTGAATTTTTTATCTCTAAACCTTCGTTAGCTTATTACGTTGATTCGTTTGGTCAAAAACCACATACCCAATTCCATAATTTCATGTACAGGCAGGCTGAAAATTGGGTCTACAATACGAAATTAGTACAACATCCATCTGCTGCTACATGTGGCCATCATTGTTTGCGTTTCCTAATATTTGTTGCCCGTGGGCATTTGATGTACGACACCATAAACTGTACTTATTCAGACGAAGTATTTCTCATTTCTAAAATGTGAAATAATTTAGGATGAATTAGCAATTAACATCACGAACAACAACAATACGAATAATATTTAATAATAATAATTATAACAACTACCAGGGAGTAACCAACCGGATATATTCCAGAAGGTAAAGCCCACTGTTGTCCCCCAATAAGCTTATGCCCAAAACGGGGTTAAGGAAAAACATTTTAAAGTAAATAAGACAATTAAAAAGCCAACATTAAAAAGAATAAGCAATACAAACAAAGCAATAAAATCAAGAACGAAAAACTTAATTTAAGCGACCAAGCAACACAGCTAAAAATCCAAAACAATGTCTAGGCTCAAATAGGCCAGAGTCAAAAAAAAATAAAACCCAACACCTGGGCAGAGGACGTGGACATAAGACCTAAATAAAGATTAAAAGAATAAAACGAACATATGACAAGGACCAAGAGATCAAAAATAATAATAATAATAATAAGAAGAAGAAGAAGAAGAAGAAGAAAAGTAGCCCACTAATCGCTATTTAATAACGTTGGTTCATCTTTTAAAGTATTAAATCACTAATAAAATTAAACTCAAATTTAATTTATTAAAATTTTAAATTACTATGATTGGAAAAAAAATAATTCAAATAAAAAAAATAATAGGTTCAAGTCTGCAACGATTATAAAAATGTGATAATTATAAGCTAACATCTAAAAACTTGTAGTTCGTTGTAAAAATTATTGTATCCAATGAGAGTCCAAGCCGTGCTGAGACTATAATGAACCTGAAGCCGATGCTTTCAAGAATTTCAGGCGCATCTATTCTCCCCATTATAATGTGCTTCAAGATTCTATTAAGCGCTTTATCGGCAAAAGCCTCAATGGAAACCTCTATCTGGGAATACGAGTTTTTAGTAAAAGCAGTTGTTAAATTATCAAAGGCTAAATGTTCACCTCAGGAATTACAGAATTGTGAGAAAAACCTCTTTAGTTTTCCTTCAAGTTGTAACGTTAAGTAATTATGCCTCAAAAACCAAATTTCTATTCTGTAGCAGATTTTAGGGATAACCAGCATATTAAACAGCGCTTTAAAAGTGTTCAAATCATGAAATAAAATTTCAATCTAGATAACAAATTAAGTCTAGAAGATATATCAGTCAATAACAAGCGCACATGGTTATTAAACGTTCCAGAACTATCAAATATCAAGCCAAGATCTCTAATAACGCTAACCCGTGTTAGATGCAAGATGATAATTAAAATATAATGGATTATTCTTTTTTCGTACAGACATAATAGTTGTTTTTGCCATATTAATATTAAGCAAATTTTGCCTAAACCACTCATTTAATTCTGCAATTTGGCTCTGAAGAATCAGAGCATCATCATTGGAATCCTTTGGAAAAAGCTTGAGATCGTCTGCATAGGCTAATATATCAACCAAAGCAAGATCAATAGACTTATCCAGATGAATTAAATATAAAACAAACGATAAATGACCTAAAGGTATGCCCTGCGGAATGCCACTATTAGCAGCAACAAATCTAGATTTAATATCTCGAAATTTAACCTGGAAAGATCTTCCAGTAAGTAGATTCTTACAGAGAATACAACTTTGTGCAGATAATCCCAAGGCACGTAACTTGCAAATCAATCGATCATGATTTACCGAGTCAAAAGCTTTTGCTAGATCCACATAAATTACATCAAGTTGCTTCTGCTTATTCAGTGTTTCAGCAATTTTACCCGACAAATACGAAAGATTCGTAAAGGTAGATCGATGTTCTATAAAACCATGTTGCCGGGGAGGAAAAATAGGTTTAAAATAGAAATATAAATCTTTTGCTAATACAGATTTAAAAAGTTTAGCCGGATATAGAAGCAACATGATGGGCCGAAAATCCAAAAGAGATTTAGGCCGCTTAATTTTCGTAATTGGAATGCAAAAAGCCTGTTTCCAAAGTTTAGGATAAACCCCGGTTTTGATTATTAAATTAAAAATCTATGACAGCGGCTTAGCAAAGCATTCAATACACCCTTGTTAAATATATCCCGGAATAACCGAATGATCAGGACTGCGTGAACAGTCCACCTTTATAGCTTCGCGAATTATATCCTGGGAACTACAGAGCTTCATATTATATTTCCCAAGATTAACACTAGCTATGTTCTCCAACTCTGAGTTGCTATGAGGATCTAAATGACAAACGCCATCATTAGACATATTTCTCATAAAAATTATCCGCAATACTATTCAGATAATTTCTACTATTTAATAAACCTTCGTAAGATCTCTCGCTTTGTGACCGTCCCAATAAACTGTTAACATTTTGCTAAAAGTTCTTCGGATTCTTAATAAGATCGCAATCAAGATCTTGATAAAACTTCCTTCTACCTAATTCTAACTGCTCTTTAAAGCGATTTCTAACTTTGGAAAAGAATGCGTAGTCGCTCAAATTATAACTAAATTTCCATTTTTTATGCGAATGCTGTTTATTCTTCCAGAATACAATTAAATTATGTGAAAACCATTTTGAAAAAGAATGATTTGAGCGCTGAGTAACAACATTCCATTTTGGAACAAATTGTGTTATAATATGATTAATAACTCCATTTAGGGACTCTACTGCTTGCTCAGCCGAATCACACATGTACACATCATGCCAATTCTCTTTCACAAATCTTCTTCTATATATATAACTAGAAGAGGCACCCGGTGTTGCCCAAACTTTTCTTTAATTACACTTGCACAAACTTTTCTTTTCATTGATTGTTGATCCCTGCCTTGTGTTGGTGCATTGCGTGTTGATAAAATTGTTGATACCTATTGTTGTACAAACTTTGCCTTGCATTGTTGGTCATGAGATATTTCTCAATTATATGCCCTGCCATAACAATGAATATCGATTTTTTATGGATAATTATTATTTTTCCGAAATCTGAGGTAGACAGTGACCTTCCTCATGCTTTGAAGGTCATGTATGCGAAAATTCATCAAGATCGGAATAAAACTGTAGATTTGTATAAAAAACGTACAGACCCACAGACAGACCCACAAACATCCTTCTTCTATCTATATATATAAAGAAGGATGTTTGTGGGTCTGTCTGTCTGTGGGTCTGTCTGTCTGTGGGTCTGTCTGTGGGTCTGTGTGTACGTTTTTTATACAAATCTACAGTT
>JAHWFO010011717.1:756420-790591 GCA_023313115.1 Rhysida immarginata | reverse complement strand
TTTGTAACAATGCATAGAATTCCTGTTGTTCAGGCTTTTCATAGAAAAGAGAGTTCTTAGTACTTAACAATTTCTTGAAAATCTTTAAAATGATCAGTAAGTGGAGGTAATGGAGAGTTAGCAGACTGTTGAGAAAGAGTGGAAAGACGATAGAGGAAGCACTCCTTTAGCTCCGTGATGTATTGAGCAGATAGGAAGCAAGTAAATAGAAGAATCGGCGACCGCTTAACTGCACAAAGTGATGAATAGCCAAGTTTTGCTTCAACACATCGAGAGAAGAGTGGAAATTGTAACAAAACTAAGTATACATCTGAGGTAAGATTACGTGAGTAAGAAATTATTTAGACTAGCAGTGGCATCCTTGGAGAGGTCCAGCCATTGTGAGCCTTTAAAAAGATTTTTTTCGAATTTTCATTAAGAATTTTTACTGTATTAATTCTAAGGATTTTCATGTGTTTATTTTTAAGATATTGCAAAATTTAATTTTATTTTTTGAGATTGTTCTGTTTACATCCAAGTGTAATTATCCCGGGCAACGCCGGGTACCTCTTCTAGTCTATATATACAACGTGTCCCAAAACTCAACGATAAGCTTGTACCTACGAATCAACCTCGTCATGATCATTCGGGAAAAAATAAGAAAAAAATTTTTTTTATTTTATTTTAAATATTAATTGACTTTTTATTACAGGACTACTAAGCTATCCAACAAAGAAAAAAAATCCCGGAATATCTATAATTTTGTGGTCACAGTAGAATAAATAAGGTACAAGGGGGGTCAAATTTCAAAGTTTTCATAAAAAGTCAATTAATATTTAAAATAAAATAAAAAAAAATTTTTTCTTATTTTTTCCTAAATGATCATGACGAGGTTGATTCGTAGGTACAAGCTTATCGTTGAGTTTTGGGACACGTTGTATAAAGAAGGATGTTTGTGGGTCTGTGTGTCTGTGTGTATGTTTTTTAGACAAATCTACAGTTTTATTCCGATCTTGATAAAATTTCGCATACATGACCTTTAAAGCATGAGGAAGGTCACTGTCTACCTCAGATTTCGGAAAAAAAAATATCGATAAAAATTCGATATTTATGGTTATGGCAAGGCATATTAATGAGAAATATCTCATGACCAACAATGCAAGGCCAAGTTTGTGCAACAAGAGGCCCATTGTGTTCGCATCAACAAAGGTCTCAATGCGCAATTCAACACTAACAATGAGCACAGAATGATGATGTAATGTTAAAGCAATGTTTTCAAGAATTATAACAATGAACATAAAATGATGATTGTGATATGGATAAGTTTCAATTTGTAACAATGCATAGAATTCCTGTTGTTCAGGCTTTTCTTAGAAAAGAGAGTTCTTAATACTTAACAATTTCTTGAAAATTTTTAAAATGATCAGTAAGTGGAGATAATGGAGAGTTAGCAGACTGTTGAGAATGAGTGGAAAGACGATAGAGGAAGCACTTATTTAGCTCCGTGATGTATTGAGCAGATAGGAAGCAAGTAAATAGAAGAATCGGCGACCGCTTGACTGCACAAAGTGATGAATAGCCAAGTTTTGCTTCAACACATCGAGAGAAGAGTGGAAATTGTAACAACACTAAGTATACATCTGAGGTAAGATTACGTGAGCGAGAAATTATTTAGACTAGCAGTGGCATCCTTGGAGAGGTCCAGCCATCGTGAGCCTTTAAAAAGATTTTTTTCGAATTTTCATTAAGATTTTTTACTGTATTAATTCTAAGCATTTTCATGTGTTTATTTCTAAGATATTGCAAAATTTAATTTAATTTTTTGAGATTGTTCTGTTTACATCCAAGTGTAATTATCCCGGGCAACACCGGGTACCTCTTCTAGTCTATATATATAAAGAAGGATGTTTGTGGGTCTGTGCATCTGTGGGTCTGTGCGTCTGTGTGTATGTTTTTTATACAAATCTACAGTTTTATTCCGATCTTGATAAAATTTCGCATACATGACCTTCAAAGCATGAGGAAGGTCACTGTCCACCTCAGATTTCGGAAAAATAAAAAATATCGATAAAAATTCGATATTTATGGTTATGGCAAGGCATATTAATGAGAAATATCTCATGACCAACAATGCAAGGCCAAGTTTGTGCAACAAGAGGCCCATTGTGTTCGTATCAACAAAGGTCTCAATGCGCAATTCAACACTAACAATGAGCACAGAACGATGATGTAATGTTAAAGCAATGTTTCCAAGAATTATAACAATGAACATAAAATGATGATTGTAATATGGATAAGTTTCAATTTGTAACAATGCATAGAATTCCTGTTGTTCAGGCTTTTCTTAGAAAAGAGAGTTCTTAGTACTTAACAATTTCTTGATAATCTGTAAAAATGATCAGTAACTGGAGATAATGGAGAGTTAGCAGACTATTGAGAAAGCGTGGAAAGACGACAGAGGAAGCACTCCTTTAGCTCCGTGATATATTGAGCAAATGAGAAGCAAGTAAATGGATGAATCGGCGACCGCTAGATTGCACAAAGTGATGAATGGCGACCGATGTTTTGCTTCAACACATCGAGAGAAGAGTGGAAATTGCAACAACACTAAGTATACATCTGAGGTAAGATAACGTGAGTAAGAAATTATTTAGACTACCAGTGGCATCCTTGGAGAGGTCCAGCACCATTGTGAGCCTTTAAAAAGATTTTATTCGAAATTTTCATTAAGAATTTTTACTGTATTAATTCTAAGCATTTTCATGTGTTTATTCTTAAGATATTGCAAAATTTAATTAAATTTTTTGAGATTTGTTCTGTTTACATCCAAGTGTAATTATCCCGGGCAACGCCGGGTACCTTTGCTAGTATCTATATATATAAAGAAGGATGTTTGTGTGTGGTTGGTCGGGTGGGTCTGTTTGTCTGTATGTTTTTATACAAATCTACAGTTTTATTTCTATCTTGATAAAATTTTGCATACTTGACCTTCAAAGCATGAGGAAGGTCACTGTCTAATTCAGATTTCGAAAAAATAATAAATATCGATAAAAAAATCGATATTCATGGTTATGGCAGGGCATATTAATGAGAAATATCGCATGACCAACAATGTATAACAAAGTTTTTGCAACAATGGTATCAGCACGCAATTCTCAAACACTCTGCATGGACCAACAATATATATCTCATGACCAACAATGCAAATAAAAGTTTGTGCAACAATAGGTATCAACAATGGTTTCAACACGCAATTCACCAATAACAATGAGCTCAAAATGATGATGCAATGATAAAGCAATCCTTTTCAAGATATATAACAATGAACATAAAATGATGATGCAATATGGTTAAGTTTCAATTTGTAACAATGCATAGAATTCTTGTTATTCAGGTTTTTCTTAGAAAAGAGAGTTCTTAGCACTTAATAATTTCTTGAAAATCTTTAAAAATTATCAGTAGCTGGAGATAATGAAGAGTTAGCAGACTATTGAGAAAGAGTGGAAAGACGACAGAGAAAGCAAACCTTTAGCTCCGTGCTGTATTGAGCAAATGGAAAGCAAGTAAATAGAGGAATTGGCGACCGCTAGACTACCCAAAGTGATGAAAGGCCAAATTTTGCTTCAACACAGCGAGAGAAGAATGGAAATTGCAACAACATCAAGTGTACATCTAAAGTAAGAAATTATTGGAGCGGTCCATCCATTGTGAGCCTTTAAAAAGATTTTTTTCGAATTTTCATTAAGAATTTTTACTGTATTAATTTTAAGCATTCTTATGTGTTTATTTTTAGGATATTGCAAAATTTAATTATTTTTTTGAGATTGTTCTGTTTACATCCAAGTGTAATAATCCTGGGCAACGCCAGGTACCTCTTCTAGTGCATTATAAATGCTGAAAAAAATTGCTTTCTTGAAATTATATAAGTAGCTTAGACAATGGCGCTGAACAAGGCCATCATAACAAAGGCGATGACGGATGAAATATATCAGGTAAAACTAAATGATCGGCACTACGAGTAATTTCTACATTTCTAGAGGAAAAAATTTTATCTAAACAATAGCCATACTGATTTGTCACAAAATTATAGTTTGATAAGTCCATATTCGCACACGCCTCTTCCATAATTTGTAGACGAGCAGCATGATAAAATGAAATATTCGAAGACTCACAATAATTAAAGTCCCCAATAATTAAAATGATCCCATTAATACACTGTGAGTTCAAATAAAGCAAATCATCAACAAACTGATCAAATTCATCATTCCTAATAAATGGTGAAACAAAAATCGTCTACATTCATAGCTAAAATATTATTCCAAAAATTCTATAACTTGGTTCTTAATCCTCTCAGATTTTGGTAAAAAAATATCAATCATTACTCTCCTCTGGGGGTAACGAATTTAATATCTTCTGTGGGAGAGACAAAATATTGAGCATCTGACAACTTCCTGTAAAACTTAGTAATTAAAGTTCTAACTGGCCAACAATTCGGAGAATAAACCACTTCAAATAAGTCAGATGGCAACCATAAATGAAATGAAGCATAAACATTAAATTTGGTTTTTAGTCGAGCCGCTTGATTTCTGTGCATTCAATATTCTTTGATCGCAAGTGTACCAAAATATCTTGTTCAAAAGTATCAGACGCAAGACGAGAGATAAAAATTTCTTTAATATCACTAGTATTAGAATCATCTGCCTTTCTCTTTACTGTTTGCAACAAGGATAAAGAAGCTATCGGGAGAAAGCATCTTTTTAGCTAGAATTTTAAATTCTTTCCATTTCCAGAGGATTTAAATATTGATGTGTTCTCTCGTGCTACACTAGGGAAATCCGGAGTTAAACCAACGGTTGTTTTCTGAGCATATGTCGCAATCGTTTCATTTGAATTATTCCTTCCACGCAATAACTTAAAAATTAATTCACAAAGCCTATCAGTTTTCTTATTATGCGATCCAATCTCTTTTAAAATCTCCTGACTAAATACAATTTGCTCCTGAGAGGTTGAAATTAGCTTCGTCAGCGCCGCAGTTAACGAAACTAAATTCTACAAAAATGCCTTCTCATATGACATATCCAAATCATTTACCTTATTCTTAACACTTGAGAAACTAGTATTTGAATACTTATATTCATCTTCCGTGCGATTAAACTGATCATCTTCAGATAAGGCCTCCTTATTAACATTACCTACCACTGCTTGTAGAATTGCATTCGCATCTGCGGAGCTAGTTTTCAAAAAAGTACACATTGTTCCTATCTTTCTGTCTGCCACTGAGGTTATACCGTACTCACTACACAAAAGCAAGTCAACAATAAATTTAAACCCACACTTACACAAAACCTTACAAAAAGCCACAATTCTAAACACCTGTTACATAGTAAGGAAATTCCTACATCCAAACAATAAAAAAAAAATATATAAATAAAAAAAATAAATAAAATAAAAAAAACATCAATATTTTCCTCCCTCGCATTAGAGTCCCTTGGGCTTTGGCCCTCTTTTGGGTCTGCCTCTGGGATTGGCTTCCAGACTTGATCCGAGTTTGGCTTCCCCAAACAATGATAATAATAATAATAAAGATACATGTCAAAATGTTAAATGGAGTCAAAGTTGTTGTCTTTTAAAAATATTCCCTGACCATGCTTAATTTTTTTTAGATTCCTTTATTACATGAATTTATTCTGTATTCCTTCTTCCATGAATATTTTTTTAAATATACAGTATTTCATTTCATATTATTTACAGGATTTTATTGGAATTAAGTAAAATATTTTTAAAAAAAAATTTAAAGAGTTAAATAAATTACAAATAAATTATTAAATTATAAATATAAATATATCGGTCGAAGGATGGATCATTATTCTGTTCCTATTAACTAAACAGGTGGTGGCCTTAGAATATAACAGAGGGACATCAGGAGTTCCAACTAATTTCGCCATTTATTCCCGACTTTATCAAGGATATACAGCAAGAGGCATGCAAGCCTTTATATATACAGAACAGTGGTACAAGTAAGCAATGAGCGTACATACAAGAACTAATAGGATATAAAGCAAGGGGGCCAAAGCGTTCAATAAGAGAAGTTGTACAGAGATGGTGCGTTTAACGCAGACTGGAAAGAGAACATATCCGGTTTTCCAAAGACAAGAGAATTTACATAAAAAATCAAAATAAAATAGAGGGGTAAGAAACTTACAAAATACAGAAGAAACATGAAAAAACGAGAGAAAATCATAGTAGATCAGATAAAGAACTAAGTATTGCAAACACATAAAAGTCCATCTGGCAACTGAGAAGCAAGTGTGGGGTAGACCTCTTGACCTTGAATATTTCGATCGCTTTGAGGGTAGCAGTTTTTTCTGGTTTATTACAGATGTGCAAGACAACATAACGTCTTCTTTTGTCTTCAAAATGTGTCCAGAATCTGCGACACCTCGCCCACTCCAATAGATATTTGACCTGCACGTACTCTCGCAGTCTTCACTGCTGCAGAAAGGCCCTTCTCTCCCCCCCACCTCCCGTTTCGCCCCATACTAAAAAGTGGATGTCCTTACTATATCTGGGACGTAATTCCTCCCAGCTTTTCGATTTCTTATCGTCCCTTGGCCTTCGAATATCATTTTGTACTCCAACCCCAGCTGCTTGCATCCTGAACCCGCCCACCTCCATCACCTCCGACAAATATTTCCAATCTGGAGTTTACCACCTGAATTGTGCGTTTTATGATATTGTCTATGTGGGATTATCGACCCGCAATCGTGCATTGGAATTCAAGGAATACCTTGACTAGTAAAAAAAACGGGACCGTGTCTCCCGCTATGCAAACCATCTCGCAGATTCCTGACACGCTTTGAAGACAAAAGAAGAGGTTATGTCTGTCTTGCACATCTGTAATAAATCAGAAAAAATGCTACCCCTGAAGCGATCGAAATATTCAAAGCCAAGAGGTCCACCCCACACTTGCTTCTCAATTGCCAGACAGACATCAATGTGTTTGCAATACTTAGTTCTTTATCTGATCTGCTATGATTTTCTCTCGTTTTTTTATGTTTCTTTTGCATTTTGTAAGCTTCTTACCCCTCTATTTTATTTTGTTTTTTTCATGTAAATTCTCTTGTCTACAGACAACCAGATATGTTCTCTTTTCGATCCATGTTAAACGCACCATCTCTGTACAACTTTTTTTTTGTGTATCTAAAAAAATTTTTTTGTATTTATTCTATTTTATTCTACTGGCCATTACGTCCTTTTCGAACTCATTGGCCCTCTTGCTTTATATCCTATTGGTTCTTGTATGTATATATTGCCTAACTTGTACCACTGTTCTGTATATATAGAGGCTTGCGTGCCTCTTGCTGTATATCCTTGACAAAGCCGGGAATAAATGGTGAAACTAGTTGGAACTCCTGATGTCCCTCTGTTGTACTGTAAGGCCACCACCTGTTTAATATATAAATATATTTATATATCTTTTATTCTTCTAATATGTAAATAAAATAAAAATATAAAATAATTAAAATATTTGTAATGTATTAAATAAATTTTTATATAGACACAATATTTCTTTCATATAAAATACATATTATTTTTAATATATGTGATTATTTGTATGGTATCCAATGAATTCCTGGTGCATTGTTACATCTTCTTGTAAGTATAGCGCTGTTAAAAATCCTTCCCCTCCCCTCCTGCGAATGGTACATCGGATTTACAAATAATTCTCTTGGAAAATGCATCTCCTGAAGCGCTTTTATAAAAAGTTTTTCTGATGGGGAAAGTGAGTCATCGATGAAGTTTGAAATGTGTGAACCCTGTAGAATCTTCCTACTAATTGTTACTGCTCCATTTGAATCCCATATTATGAATTCAGGATAGTTCTGTAAAAATTTAAATAGACGTTTTTGTCGCAAAGTAAGAATAATGGTTCATCATTATCGTCTTCGTCAAATTCATGGCTTGGTTTTTGTATTCCTGATGGCGTTCGCTGAATGCCAGGCGTGTAAACCAGTTGCTGAGGAATTCAGTTTGGCATCGGCGATTCAAGTGAAGATGATATTGGGGATAATTGTGTAGGGTGACTTCTTTGTTGCATTTGATATTGTTCTTTCTGATCAGCATCTTCACGCTTCTTTTCATACAGATATTTCTTTAACGTGTCGAGATAATATTCTAGTTTTTGATGCGCGTTCATATTATGAGAATTTAAAATTTCGTTCATTATTTTATCCAGTCTTTTTTCTCGCTCCAACATTTTTGTTTCATTGCAAACAACATGCTGTTCAGCTAGAGTGTTAGGTCTAGTAAGAGTTGTTGATAAATTATTTATTAATCTTTGGTATTCATGCGACGGTAATAATATGTATTTCTGCATATTTAACGTATTAATTTATTTATTATCGGACCTGCAACACTGCCTAATATTAAAGGCAATGAGAATCCAGCACCGTGTTGAATCAGATAAGTTTTTTTTAGAACGTAATGAAATTTTTTTAACGTGCTAGGTCTTTTATCTTCCTCAAATTCTTTTTTACTTGCGTTGTCCACGTGACTTTATGATGTAAGATGTTATGGCAAATTTCATAAAGATATTACTTGATTTAACGACGCATGTTGTAGTAATTTTTTCCGTTGTTTGGGGTTAGCTTTTTTAAAGAACCAAGGAAATGACGGTGCTTTTGAATTAATGTAATCATGGCTGTTTACTCCTGGTGAATGCTTGATGTAAAATGATTGCCAATGTAATTTAAACATGCGTTTTATTTGCATATACGGTAATAGGTTTTTCATGCAGGAAAATTTTACTCTATAGTCTAATTATGTCAGGACAGCTTTGTGTTAAATCTAATAATAAATAACTATGAGTTTCTTGCATTGCATTTTAAAATGCTTCTACAAATAAGGAACCATACCTAATTTGTGAAGCCAGAGTACCTATCTGACCGACATCTCGAGGCGATTTAAACTTATGTTACATATGATTTTTGATTGTGCGAATAGATTTTGAGTTAATAATAAAACGGAGAAATTGAGATAGTGACATATCTTGTATAAACCTTTTCGATAATTTCTGCATTTTTTGTTTCATTTAATAAATCATCCAAAAATAACAATGCATGTACAGGTATTCATTCTTTAATCATTTTTTCATCAAGAATCTTCTATATATATAAAGAAGGATGTTTGTGGGTCTGTCTGTCTGTGGGTCTGTCTGTCTGTGGGTCTGTGTGTACGTTTTTTATACAAATCTACAGTTTTATTCCGATCTTGATGAAATTTCGCATACATGACCTTCAAAGCATGAGGAAGGTCACTGTCTACTTCAGATTTCGAAAAAATAATAATTATTGATAAAAAATCGATATTCATGGTTATGGCAGGGCATATTAATGAGAAATATCGCATGACCAACAATGCAAGACAAAGTTTTTGCAACAATGGTATCAACACGCAATTCACAAACACTCTGCACGGACCAACAATATATATCTCATGACCAACAATGCAAATAAAAGTTTGTGCAACAATAGGTATCAACAATGGTTTCAACACGCAATTCACCAATAACAATGAGCTCAAAATGATGATGCAATGATAAAGCAATCCTTTCCAAGAATTATAACAATGAACATAAAATGATGATGCAATATGGATAAGTTTCAATTTGTAACAATGCATAGAATTCCTGTTATTCAGGTTTTTCTCAGAAAAGAGAGTTCTTAGTACTTAACAATTTCTTGAAAATCTTTAAAAATGATCAGTAGCTGGAGATAATGAAGAGTTAGCAGACTATTGAGAAAGAGTGGAAAGACGACAGAGAAAGCAAACCTTTAGCTCCGTGCTGTATTGAGCAAATGGGAAGCAAGTAAATAGAAGAATTGGCGACCGCTAGACTACCCAAAGTGATGAAAGGCCAAATTTTGCTTCAACACAGCGAGAGAAGAGTGGAAATTGCAACAACATCAAGTGTAGATCTGAAGTAAGATTATCTGAGTAAGAAATTATTGGAGCAGTCCATCCATTGTGAGCCTTTAAAAAGATTTTTTTCGAATTTTCATTAAGAATTTTTACTGTATTAATTCTAAGCATTTTCATGTGTTTATTTTTAAGATATTGCAAAATTTATTTTAATTTTTGAGATTGTTCTGTTTACATCCCAAGTGTAATAATCCCGGGCAACGCCGGGTACCTCTTCTAGTACTTGCATAAAATATAATCTTGGATAGATTTAAATTTTTCACAGCAGGTGGAATTAATACTCCATAACAATATATTAATTCTGTGGGAGGTGGGTCCAACATTTCATCTCTATACTTCAACAAATTTGACACAAATGCTTGCCTTTCCACTTCCGGAACAACCAGATATTAAAGCCGAAAAATATTGTGTGAACTTTACCGAGGTATTTATCTCCATGATGTAAATAACGCACATGGAGCAAAGTTTCTTCTGTTGCTCACAATTCTCCGAGTTTTATTAAATGACATGAATGTAACTTTTGAATTTAATTTATCTTTAAAATTTTTAAATAGTTTAATACTGTTTAATACTATATAATAATTATTATTAACTATTACTATTTTATTTACTTTTAACATTTAAAATTTTATAAAAAATTCGAAAGAATGCAACTGACAAGTGAATTTTCTAATTAAATACAAGAAATATAATCTCATGAAAGGTAAATAATATGATAAATACAAAGATTTGAATGTTAAAAATTACATACAGAGGTTAAATGAATAAAAATGGATAATAGAATAAATGCAATCATTGGGTAACGAAATAAATTATTATAATATTATAAAAGTAAAATGATTTGTTAAATACAAATATTTGAAGGCTAAAAATTAAACATAATAGAACATTGAGGACTAGAAACTTAAAATATTTGATAAAATACAAATTTTTGAATAGTAAAATTAAATAGAATAGAACATTGGGGACTAGAAAAGTTGTAAATATTTACAAATGAATAGTGTACGTAATATATATATTAAATAAGTATATACAATAATAAAAAAGTGTAAACAATAATATTAAAAAATATTTACAACTATATTTTACAATAATCTATGGGCAATTAAAAATTAATATAACTATATAGGTAACTAATACTAAGGTCTCCGTCTCTTAAAAACCTTTTCTCATTGGTGCACCAGTAAGTTTTAAAAAATGGTTTATGAAAAATTGTGGCTTTATTCTTATTATGCACCAGATTAAATGAAACAGGGAGGAGATCTTACTCCAACTCATGCCTCAAACGAGCTCTTCGATTGCAGCTGGTGTTAGAATCACGTTTGCACTACGTGTGAGCATCATGCCCTTAACTTTAAGTTCGGTTGTGCCATTCGAGTAATGCAAAAAATAATTCTTAGCCCCAGCTACAATCAATTTTTTAATATATACATTTTGTCAAAATCTTGAAATAATTTCGCCCATATTACTCCCTCTGGGTAATAACTCATGGCCGATTTCCTCGAGAAAAATGACACTATCTGTATCTAAATATTTAAATATTTACCAATTATGCTCTGACGTGATACAACTCCATAGAGGATGCCATAGCACGTCACGAACGATGCTATAAATATGTTCACTTTCATGTGCCCAGTAGGATAGGTTGACTTGCACGTCTGGAGTAAAATGTCTTCAGAGACAATGTCCAAGTTCGTGACTTCGATAGAGGGTGTGTTGAACAGCCTTAAAACTCTGCATAGCTATCGACAAACACTCTGGGTTTGTTTATTTTGCTTTCATCCAAGCCCAGATAACCCCAGCAGTTATTTAACGCTTTTTTAAATATATTACTCAGACTTGTATTTTTTTGATATTTTCCAGTATCTAACACGATGTCCTCTTCCTCACGGACATTATTGATGGATGCCTGGCACTCGCTAGGCATATTAGCGGACAGCAGCCAACCAGAGGCTTTCATTTCTTACTTACTTATATTTCAAACCCGCTTATCTGTTAGGGTCGCGGGGGCAGCAGCCCTATGGAGGATCTCCAGCGATCGCGATCTTCCGCCATCAGGCGCATGTCCTCCCTGGTAATATCCAAGCGACTAGAACCCAGATTCTCCTTGTAGTCTAGCCACCTGGTTCTAGGCCGACCCCTTGGTCTCTTGCCCACTGGCTTGGAAAATAACAACTGTCTAGGAAGACTAGTTTGCGGCATCCGTATTACGTGGCCATACCAGCGCAACTGAGATCTCTCAGTGCGGAGAAGTAGCGGCTCAACACCTAAAGATTCCCTTATTGTGCTGCTGTGCACTCTATCTAGTAGGGTAACACATACCACACCTCTCAGGAATCTCATTTCGGCCGCTTGTACCCGCGATCGCACTCTTTCGGTCATTACCCAAGCCTCATGACCATAGGTGAGAATGGGGACAAAGATAGATTTGAAAACGGAGAGCTTGGCTTTGTTACCCAGCTCTCGTTTCGTTACCACGGATCGCCACAGTTCACGTCTGACACAGCTTGCTGCGTTGATCCGAGCATCTAATTCTTTCTCCTGCCGTCCATCACTCGCGAATGCAATCCCGAGATACTTGAAGTTCTCCACCTGTCTCAATGAGGCACCCCTAACCTGGAGAGCGCACTGAGCAGGCTGTCTTGAAAGGACCATAACCTCGGTTTTAGCCACACTGATCTTCATCCCAGCTTCTTCACATTTGGCTGCAAACCAGTCTAGTGCATGCTGAAGGTTCGTGCAAGAAGACCCAAGCAGGACAAGGTCGTCCGCAAAGAGCAACCTCTCCACCAGGCAGTCGCCCACACAAACACGCTCATCGCCTCGGCTGCCCCTGTCTATCCAATCTATAAAGATAATGAACAAGATGGGTGACAGTACGCACCCTTGACGGAGTCCAACACCCACGGTGAACAGTCTTGACTTAATGCCATTTATCTGGACACACATCTCAGAGCTTTCGTACAGAGACATGATAGCAACCAGTAATTGCCCATCCACTCCATACTCTTGCAACACTTGCCAGAGCTTCTCCCGAGGAAGTCTGTCATATGCTTTTTCAAGGTCCACAAAGCAAGCGTAGACCTCTTTTGCATACTCCAAGGATTTCTCAAAGATTTGCCTTAGAGCAAAGATGTGATCCGTCGTGTTTCGGCCAGGTCGGAAACCATACTGCTCCCCCGACAGTTTGGAGTCGACTATTTCCCGACTTCTCTTCTCCAGACACTTAGCGTACACTTTCCCAGGAATGCTGAGCAAATAGATGCCTCGATAGTTGTTGCAATCTCTCTGTGATGTTCCTTTTTGAAGATGGGGATCACAATTCCTGTCTGCGATTGCTTAGGGGCATGTCCAGACATCCAAGCACTCCTGCCTGGGCAGTCATGTTAGGGTCGACACCAGAGTAGAAAAGCTTCCACCCTCCTTCTAACTCCACAGTTCCAGAACCTGGACGTTTCGTAGAGGTAATACCAATGATATCCAGTCGATACCATTTGGCTTCCTTCACTAACTCTGATTCCTTTCCTGTCATGGAGAATACGTTCCAAGTGCCGATTGACAGCACCCGATCCTGTTGTCGCTTTACCCGTTTCTCCTCCTGGGTAAAGGCATGCGCTGCCCCCGACCGTTTCCCCAAGCGCATAGCGAGTGCACTGGTGGGGCTTCTCGGAGGCATTGCTCCGAGATAACAGCCGGGAGACTCTCGACTATTTTTCGAACGAGAGCCTCTGCCTAACTTCCGAACGCGGGTGACTTTAACCTGCGCCACACCTGATGCATTATGAATTCTCTCATTTGTCAACATCATGAGATATATGTTTGTTTGGATACTCTTCGTCTCACTTCTCAACCATGACCTTTCTGGTAAAGGTGACCCTACAGTAGCCCTGAATCCCTGAAGCACTCAAACCCCTGACCCACGTTAAGGGGGCATCCACTCAGGGGGCTTTGATTTCTCCCTCTATAAATGCATTTACATACTCACTAAAGATGTGCTTTTCTCCAGCAAGCTTCTCGTAGACGAAGTGTTTTTTACAATCCATATTTCGAAAATATCAACAATTGTATAGCCTTCCTCGAGCACCCTGTAAGATTCAGGCGTGCACCAGGTACCCGTTAACACCCTCTCATCGTCGTTGTGTTGTCAGAATTCAGCTGATTGATTATCAGCACAAGTCCATCATAGAGGGAAGAAAAGATGTCCTGCACACGGGTAAGATAGAACTGGAATAAAAAGTTCTCAAGAAGGCAACAAGGTTGCTTTAATCAGACCGAAATAGGCATTAGGGGCCTGGTTAAAATTGGCTGTGATGTGTTTTCGGATATGTTGCATGCTTATTCACAAAGGCATATAAAGATGAGAAAATCTAAATAGGAGAGATGCAGTTTCTCTGTTTATTGTATTACCATCTGAAAAATTCGCGGTGCATCCTCTGTAGAAGGCATCACGGGACATGATAAATGGTCTCTGTTCTACTTTAAAATGTTTGCAGAATACAGCCATTTCTTTATTATGTTTTAACTCATTCCTATACTGTCAATTCAAAGGCTCGTTGAAATTCTCTTAAGGGAAGGGTGATGAACTATAACGAATCGATAAAATGTATCTTCATCTTCACCTCAATGAAGAGAATTTTCGAGCCTTTGAAGATGACATGCGGTTTAATACTTTGTTCATACAAGTATCTAAGACGTATAATCTATACAATTTCTGCAAGTTGTGTGCTAATACTGTTGAATTTGCAAAATTATTAACATGCGAATTGACAGATTGGAAAAAAAAATCCTCGAGAAAATCGGCCATGGCATTTACCCCTTTAAATACACGTTGGACAGAGAAGCCAGACTGATCCTGGTAGCTCATGGCAACGAGGATTGGTGATATTTACCTTAAAACCAAGCCGGATTTACTTTCAACATCGAAAAAATATTAGTCTTAACGAATCGTTTTCAGAAGTTGAGGTAGACAAATAAGAAGCAGAAGTGGAAGAAGTAGATGCAGTAGTAGCAGAGCGCTGTGTATTTTGATTCACAGATCTTTCTTTTCCGGTTAAAACGTAACAGAAGCCTGGTTCATGCTTACTGTTACACCCAATGCACTGGTTTGCATCACAAATATGTCCCTTTTGGGATTCATATATTTTATACAAGTAAGACAGCATTTATGCGTTAAGCATGTGTTGATGCCGCAAGCTCTTTGTTATCAAGTAACAATGCCCACTACTCCTCTCTTGTGCCATGTTACCATAACATAGTTTTTACTGTGTTCTTGCTGTAATTTGTTCATTATCTTTTATTTCCTTTTCTGAATAAAGTGGGAATTATTATTATTCTGCCAATTTTGTCTACATCTCTTGATGTACCCACTCCGCTTTCTACATCTTTTTGATGTGCCCGCTCTACTTTCTACATCATCTTGATGTATGCCTGCTTCGCTATTTGTCCACATCGATTCTTGCTTTATCAGAACCGGATCGCCCAGATCGACACCTTGTCTGCATCAGATTCCAGCTTTGTCCGCATCGGATTCCCACTTTGTCCAAGCTATATCGCCCAAATATCCGCTTTGTCGGCATTTTTGGGGTTCATCCAAGCCGGATCGCTCGCTTCACCCGTATTTTTTCCATTGGCCAATATGGAAATGACTCTTACTGAAATGAAGGAGACTATCGCTATGCTCATGCATGAACTGAAAGAAGTTAACGATGTAGCATACGATATTCTGTTCGCTACTATAACAGTAGAAGCCAACAGTAAAAGAACTTTCTCGCTGCAGCAGCAACTATCAGAGAGCTACAAAGTAAATTTGATACTTTATTAGACACTCGTAACCTCCTAGAGCTATCAGCAAAGGAGGATTTAATTCCTGACTATTCAGAGCTATCAATTGTACATGAACAATTTGGATGCTTTCTACGTGTCCAGTCTCGGCTCATGGCTCTAAATGCACAATGGATCCCGCCTCTTTCAGTGCAAGATACCTGCTACAGAACTGTCTTCGGTTCAGAACTGTACTATGGACCTCTTTTCTGGAAATTTTGATAATCAGACTATTTCTTCCATGGCCCTGCTTTCGAAGAGTGATTTCATTTTAATGAACGCTAGCAGCACTGCTCAAGAACCAACTATTCCATGCGCAGACTCTTCACTGGGAAGTAGTGGTAATATTAATCTATTTCAAAGCAACATACAGACGGAACCTATTTCTTCTATGAAATCATCCGTTGCTGCCAATTGTAATTCAAATCAAAATCCTTTACAAAATGATAGATCATTGAATTGCACACCTAGAGATGTGTACACGAGTGCTTCCATATCATTTCCACGTCAACACATGCCAGATAATCCAAATATCGCCATCCTCGCAGCAACTACAACTACAAACATTAGTAAACTGAACGCCGTCTCAGCAAAATGGGCATCAGCCGCCCCTAAACTAATCGACATCTCGACAACAAATGCAACAACCGCTTCTGATTCAAACTGCATCTCAGCAACAGAGACAGCAGGTGCCACTGAATCGGGTTCCATCTCGTCAACAGATGCAATCGCAGATGCAAGCCCGCCAGTGTCCACTGCAATCGCAGATGCAACCCCACTAATGTCTACTGCAATTGCAGATGCAAGTCCGCCAGTGTCGACTGCAACTGCAGGTGCTTTCCAGCTAGTGTCCACTGCAATGTTCGCTGCCACAACAGTTAATGCAACAGCAGGTGCCACGAGTACCATGGAAGTATTCCTTATCGCAAGCACTTCAAGCACAGTCGCTACTAAACTTTCCCCAATAGCACCCGCAACAAAATATGAAGATTCATTGCAGTTACCTTCATTGCAGTATTTCCAACGAATCCCACAAACTTCCTTGAAAGACGAGGAGAATTCATCGAAAAATTTGACACTCATTCAGACATTAGGTCTTACGCTGTTGCGGATTATTAGGCTAAACAGCAAATGGCTATTGTTTAGTTATAATTTTTGATTAATTTTATTTCAGTTAGCATTTAATGTTGTCAACAACTTAATTTCTTACTTGGTTAAGCAGATGAAAGTTTACTTATTTTCAATATAAACATATTGTATGTTCTTATGTGATGTAATCATAATGAGAAATTATTCAATGCAGTTTATAATCAAACGCTCTCTTATAATTGTATCTTATACTTGTTAAATCACTAATTTTTATTTACAAAGAGTTCTTATTGATAATTCAGTCTATTGACTTTTGCTTGTACTTTACTTTTTATTAACTTAAGTTTTCTATTATATAATCATCATTTCTCGATGATTTCTTGGAATTTCGTTTGACTCTAGCTAACTTCATCACCTTTGATGATAGCTAGTATATTCACAACTGCAATAATGCTTTGGTGTTGCAATCGCTCACTCGCAACTGCAATCTTCATATTCTGAAATTACAGTCTTTCTCAGTTCTTATACTTTGATGTCTGCATTTTTTTGCTAATTTACTGCTGAAAACTTTTTAGTTGTCTCTGATGTCAGCTTTTTTTTGCTAATTCGCACTGCAGTTGGCTTTTGAATCGCAGTCTCGTGCAGTCATTAGTATCTCCATGTCTGTTTTTTTCTCGCTCGTAACTACAGTGGTCGTTCTTCAAGATCGTAGTTCATCGTAATCATCATACTTTGATGTTTCTCATTTGCAACTGCAATTGTCTTCTTTCGAGGTTGCAGTTCCAAGTCTTCAAGCTTTGTCCAAAGCAGAAAATTGATCCGCTTTGTCTTTTTGTTTTTGATTAATTTCCCCGTGCTTAGCAGTAAAAGTTATTCTGTTTGCTTTCTAATATGCGTTTTCGGCTATTCAGAACAAACTGTTTTATAATTTTTAGTAATTTAGACATGATGCACTCCCAAAGTTTTGAAAGCCAGCCATTTCAAGCCAGGGGAGAATGTTGACACAGTAAGCTCTTGCTTTGGGCGTTGTTACCGAGTAACAAGGCCCACTGCTCATCTCCTGTGCCACGTTACCATAGCATAGTTTTACTGCGTTCTTGCTGTAATTTTTTCGTTATCTTTTATTCCTTTTTCTGAATAAAGTGGGAATTATTATTTTTCTACCAACATCGTCTACATCTCTTGATGTACTTGCTCTGCAGTCTACATATTCTTGATGTGCCCGCTCTACTTTCTCCATCTGCCTGCTCCGCTATTTTACTAAATATCTCTCCGTATTTACCGCCCTACGAGAAAAGGCCCCGTAAGTGGCTTTGCGCTTTCCGCTTAACATTTAATACCGCACAGCATGACTTAATGCTGTCTTTGGGGTTGAAATGTGAACTGTAGCATTGTTCACCCTTAAAATAACGCTCACACAGCAGAGAGTGAACATACTCCTCTTTTAACAAACGGGAATGTTGTGATCCGCAGTACGAGCATTGTCCCCTGCAAATATGGTGTTTTTTATTCCTCGAACCATGGAAAACTACCCTGCAGCACTGGCAAATCTCACGCTTTCTGCAGAACCCAAACAGACTTGTGATGATATCGTAATGATTATTTGTTAATAGTAAATGCAGTGTGTGTGTTTAGGTTTAGGTTCTAGAAAATGTTGGGGGTTAAATATCTCCTTTATCGATGAACTAATATGTTTAATGATTTCAAATTTATTGACATATGTATCACCTAGAAGTAATGCCTAGAATTTATCCAGGCATTTATCACCTCCAGGGTTCGAGGGGTTTACACCCGCTGCTTCACATAACTTAAGGGTATCTTTTTTCTGAAACGAATTACGTCCATCACAAAATGCTTTATACCCCTTAACGCAAGCCTTAATGAGAACGGGTTTATTTTTGTGTTTCTCAATGACTGCATCCTTCTCTTCACAGGCCATTGCAACCGCTAATGTACGAGGTAAACAGAGATCATCTCTGTTTTGAATATGGACGACCGAGCCTGACCAAGCCAGATGGTCAGCAAGTGTTACTGACTTGCGAGCAACGCTACTACCCCCACGAGAGGGAATAAGCCTATGAAGTAAAACCAAGTGGATCTGTAATTGATCACCTATCAACAATCCGCTCCATGACTGCTCGGCAGCTTACAAAGTATCAAGCACCATCTGACATGAAAATAAATCAATTAGGCCAAACATAAGATTGATAGCATTGTTTAGGGATGGTGCTTTGATTACAATGCGAGCGTGGTCATAAAAAGACCTATGTTCCTGTACAATGCCCTGGAATAAACCATCAATAATCGACCGTAGCGTATCAGGAACGCTTGCAAGAGGCACGGAATTTAAGCAACGAGAAAATGTCATATCGTATGTGGTTGATTCCACTTTATATTTGCGAGAATGACATGTGCCTAATTCTTGTATAGTAAAATATGAATCGAAGTCTGTTAATGGTTGATCATTTACAGAACCACGAGTTGAAGCTGATGATGTTGAAGCAATAGGAGCAGCTACATGAATAGCAGAAGACAGGGTAGGATTAGTAGGTGGATTCTGAGTAGGGTTGAAAGAGGGTGATGATGATGATGGTGGCAATGGGTAAGTTGTGGGCGAGGATTTAGAAGAAAGGGAAACGCCGCACTTTGCAGGCTGGTTGACGAGGATTAAGATTTGTAGATGTAGAGAGAACAGGATAAGAAGGTATAGTAGGGGTCGAATACGTAGTTATAAGTGTTTTATCTTCATTTGAGCTCGTCAAGCTCTGCGAATGGTTGTGATCTGTTGAGAGAGGATGCCTTGACTTACACAAATTTAAAGGTTATGTCTGCATCAAAGGGTATAAAGCATTTTGCAATGAACGTAGTTCATCACACACACAGAGATTAACAGGTTGGGTTTAAGTAGACGAAGAAGAAGAAAATACAGAAAGAATCTGTTCATAAATACAGAGATTGAGAGGGCTGGATCGCTGAGAGTTAGAATAGGTAGAAGAGGACGAAGACATTTTAAAATGTGGAATAAGAAAGTCAAAAATAATACAGATGATGACAGAAAAAAGTAAAAATAAAACTGACTAAACCAACGAAAGGAAAGAAAAAACAGTAAAGTTTAGACACAATGATATAACGGTGGAAAGAAATAAAGGATTAAGTGGACCTCTGCATGTGATAATGAAAGCGCCCTCTCATTTTGCGACGTCCAATTTTTGTATAAAAAGAAATGAATCGCCCTTTATTGTAAATGCAGTTAATTGTAATAACTGAATTATTGTTAACTTGAAAGTCTATCGATCTAATCGGACAAATTGATGCACTAATTATTAAGGGTGCTTCGTTTTTTGCAATTTTTTAA
This sequence comes from Rhysida immarginata, assembly GCA_023313115.1. Taxonomy (NCBI): domain Eukaryota; kingdom Metazoa; phylum Arthropoda; class Chilopoda; order Scolopendromorpha; family Scolopendridae; genus Rhysida; species Rhysida immarginata. The sequence continues at coordinate 770,367 of JAHWFO010011717.1, read as the reverse complement.
ATTTCTTCCAATCTGTCTATGATGTCCCTGAACTGATAGGACTTTAAACAAAAAGTTGTGTTTGTTTTCTTTTTCTCAATAAAGAAATGAAATATTTCTTGTGGAAGTTTTTTTTTAATAGAACCAGGTTGAATTTTGTTACAACCTTGTAATTTTCCAATTCACTGAACTAGAATGTAAGATGAAAAGAATAGTGTATAGGAAATTAAACATTACAGAAGCAATTATGTTTATGACGAAAGAACTGTGGGAAATGAATATGCATTGTAGCAAAAAATTTAATAGTATTATCATCAATTTCTTCTTCTAACACGAGTTGCTTATCAGTGTAATGATCATGTTCTTAAACATGAATCGAACCTAGGATAACTTGAATGTTCTTTGCAGCCTTAAATAACTGATAGGACAGACAGGAATTAAAATGACTATCTGTCAAAACCTTTTCAACTGCAAGTGGCATAGCCATTCAAATTCGTTTGGTACCGAAAACCAGTACGTTTGAGTTTAGAAACTGTCTTTTCAAATTGAAAACAAGAGGAAGAAAAAAGCTGATGCAAAATCTTGAAGGACCAAAGTGAGAAAACGAAAGTTAAGACATTGCCTGTACACAATCTCTTTTTCAAAAACATAGGAATGAATTTATTCAAAACGTGTTAATTCAGTTAAAATAGAATCCAGTTTCGTTTGTGCAGCAGCATAGCATTCACCAAGTACTTTAAAATTATGATTGCGTTTTTTAATAACGTCATTTGTCAGACTCTTTATACCATGGGGGAAAGGCCCATGGGTTAATATTTAATAACATTAACTATTCAATAAATTAATGCCGATTGTATACACAAAATGTATACACTTTGGAGCTAAGTAGACAAAAGGAAGAAAAAGCGAGAGAAAAAAAAAATACCTATCAGAGCTTGAAATTAAAAAAGGAAAAATTTAGGTAAAAAGTATAAATAAATAATTATTTACGGTTTTAACATGCTCTCGCACCAGGGACCTTTCGTGTTTGACACGATACTCAGGGTCTTTGAACTCTTTGTCACCGCTACCCCCCTCTCCTCCTGGTGGTGTTGAACCACTGTGAATAGTTCGTCAAACACTGGCGTGTCAAAACGATTGTGTTTGAAAAAACCCGACAACAGCTCGGGATCTGAAGGTGATGAAGGAGGGGGCGATGGCATATGCCGTCTTTTTATTGGTGTGAATGATCTTGGTATCTTGGACCCCTCATCTGCAGAATAATACAGGGTTTTGTGGCGCTAAAAATATAAATAAAGTTTGAATTATTAAAATAATAAACAACCATTAAACAAAAATATGCGAAAGAAAACTACTAACTGGATCAACCCTAAAGAAATCTCCTGCCTCAACTTTCAAACTGGTGGATTGAGTCACTGCTGACTCTAGCACGGCCTAAATAAAAAAATAAATGGAATTAGAGAAAGAAAAAAAAACAGTAAAAAAGAAAAAAGAAAATGCGTACTGCTGTTGAAGGTTGATGCAGTCTCTTCTGTAGAAACCCAGGTTAGAATCTACAGCGTCAGGTGTAGCAGAGGATGATGAAGATGGAACTTAGTTAAAAGATACTACTAAAGGAAACAACCCAAAAAAGTAAGAAAGAGAGAGAGAGAGAGAGAAATAAATATGAAAAGGTAGAATGTTATGTAGAATAAAGGTAAAAATTCAGAAAAATTTAAAATATACTTACTGATCAAAACGCTGATGGTAGTGCTAGTAGAGGCGAAAAACTTGGAGAAGAACTCAGAAGAACAGATTGATTACTGAAAGGTGAATCAGTGAATAAGCGAGTCGAAAACCCAGTATTTAAAAAATTTTTAACATACATTTACATGTTAATTTATATAAAATTACAATGTCTTTACCTGTAACGTGCCAACATAAAAATATCAATCTCTAAGCGAGCCAATAATAAGACCAAGAAAGACATCAATTATGATAAAACCCAACCATACAAAATTATAAAAAAAGAAAATACCTCCCCCAGTTGAAATTATAAAATGTAGGTCATGAGGTAAACAAGAGTGGTGGTAAACTCGATAAACATGTGTAAACGTTTTAAATGAGTCAATCATTATTTTTTAATAGAAGAACTTTATAATGAGAACATTTAGAATATGGATAGAAATTATTCTAAAAGTTTAAACAAACGTCTGAAGCCGATGGAATGACATTAGCAGTCCAAATCAGATTGACTCAGATGGGCCGAAACAAGTGAAGTGATGACATGTATTTTAAACGATGTCAATGACCAACATAATTTTAGTAAAGAATTCTAACCAGCCGAAATTAAGAACTATTACCATCTGAAATTCAGAAACAAAACATTTTGTTGACTATTCAACAGTCACGATGGATGATAAACCATTTGAATGGTCAAAGACGAACTTATCATTGCAATTTATGAATAGACATGTGGAAATTGTGAAAATAGTGTTAACCTTAATGGATAACAAAACACCATTAAATTATAACAATGAAAAGTCGTGAAAGTTTAAAAGTTCGAAAAACGCATAATGGAAATTTTTTTATAAAATATAAAACAAGGAAGCAAGTAATCTAAGTGGTAAAAAGGTGGAGGTGGGGGCAGACATGACCACAACTAAGGGACATAAGCGAGCAAAAGGTCATTTTTTATTAACATAAAGAGAAGTTTGGATGTGGGTTAATCGAATACGTGAGCATGGCCACTGGTTACTCTTTTGTTAGTCTTTAGTGTGTAGATAAGTGCGAGACAGCGAGTAGCATTAAGCAAACAGCCCTCACCAAAGATGACTTCAACAAGTCATTCCACTACCGCCCTGCGCCACACTCAGCCGCTTACGACCACAGCACAATGCAGCCGAAGTAACTACAGCAGTTTTAAACAACTGCCACTCTTTCAACAGTATTACGATCACTGGGTAGTTCTTTGAAACATGAAGATATGTTATCTGCAAAGGTCTTCCTCACAGCTCTATCCTCCAATGCCTCCCATTTTATGCGCCAAGTTTGTCTGAACCTAGTATTTCGTTTGGTTGGCATGGATTCAGAGAACCGCAAAGTGCAGACAACAAGGTGGTGGCCAGTTAATAGTTCTGCCCCTCTTCTCACACGACTATCCAACACTGATCGGAATAAGTCGGCTGAAACAATTACAAAATCAATCATTGACTTCTGGTCCATTGCATCCCTGTACCAGGTATACTTATAGACATCCCTGTGCTGGAAGAAGGTGTTTGTGATGGAAACTCCATTGTTGCAACAGAGATCCAACAAGCTTCTGCCATCCGCATTTAAATTGGGGTCACCATTCCTCCCAATCACGCCCCTCCACGTTTGGTCATCAGCCCCTACGTGTGCATTGAAGTCGCCCATCAGAATGACAGAATCTGCACTCCCTCTCTTTCTAAGAGCAGCATCAACTTCATCTAGAAAAAAGTAGGTACTCTGTGACTGCATTCGGAGCATATGCAATGAATAGAGAGTTAGACCGTTTCCCTATCTGAAGCTTCAGGAGACACAGTCTTCCACCTAAGGGAGTCCAGTCTGCAACATAACCTGCCAGCTGGGGACTTATGAGTATCCACACTCCCGCCTGGCGGTCATGTTAGGGTCGACAACAGGGTGGAAAAGCTTCCACCCTCCTTCTAAGTCCACAGTTTCAGAACCCGGACGTTTCGTAGAGGTAATACCTATAGTATCCAGTTGATACCGTTTGGCTTCCTCCACTAACTCTGCTTCCTTTCTTGTCATGGGGAATACGTTCCAAATGTCAATTAACAGCACCCGATCCCGTTGTCGCTTTACCCGTTTCTCCTCCTGGGTAAGGCAAGCGCTGCCCTCGACCGTTTCCCCAAGCGCATAGCGAGTGCACTGGCAGGCTTTTCCGAGGCATTGCTCCGAGATAACAGCCGAGAGACTGTCGACTTTTTTTCGAACGAGAGCCTCTGCCTAACTCCCGAACGAGGGTGACTTTAACCTACGCCACACCCAATGCAGAATGAATTTTCTCATTCGTTGACATCATGAGATATATGTTTGTTTGGATACTCTTCGTCTCACTTCTTAACCATGACCTTTCTGGTAAGGGTGACCCTAATGTAGCCGTGCTACAGCTAGCATAGCTCAATGAATCTCTGAAGCACCCAAACTCCTGACCCACGGTAAGGGGGCATCCACTCAGGGGAGGAAGAGTATTTAACGAAAAAAATAAAAAGATCCAATGATTCTAAACACAATAGAAAATTACGATTTAGGTAAAATAGATATGTGATGGGCGAGATTTTTTTCACAACCCCCCACCCAAATTTCATTCGATGGATAACCCTTTTTTGATTACCTAGGCCGAATGCAACAAGAACCCTTCCATCATTAACCACACCTACAATCCATCAAAAACCTGTCAAGCCCTTTGGATACCAACCAACCCCTTTGGCTACTCGGAATAAAATTCCAATCAACCCTTTGGGTACTTGGTATGTAACACCTGTCAATAAAATCAATCAATACTCAATTATATTTAATAAAATCAATCTTTTATTCATTAATATTCAATAAAATTAATCAAATATACATTAATACTCAATAAAATCAATCCATACCCCTTAAAAACGTCAAAGAAATCAAAAATCGTTGGAAATCCAACCCTTTTGCACCTTCTAACCCTTTGAACACCTAGAAAAGGGTTGCACGCGCCTCACCCCTTTCCGTCAGGAGTGGTGTCTTACTACTGATATATCATTCAATCGGAAATGATGAGGGGCGATTAAAAGTGGAGCTCCATTTCATTTTCTAAATTCTACTAGTTCGAGAAAATCAATTTTTCAATTAAAAAAATGGGGGAGAGGGTTAAAACATTTTTCACAATCGCCCAAACAATAATTAGCTATAGAGGATATTACATTTAACATTAGACCTAACAGCACTGAATTTTAAAAACGAAATGAGTGCATGCCTTGATAAAGCTTCAAAACGAGCACTTGCTCCAAGTTGAGGTCAACAATCTTAAAAGGATTAATAAAAAGTAATGCAGTTAAAGGGTAAAAATAGATGACCTCAGTGCTTTCGCTACTTTTCCTTCCTTCGGAGGATTAATTTCTTGTTTCAAAGAAAAGCTGGATGCAAATGAAAATTTGCTAATGAACATATGTAAAGCTGAATGTAATTATTTAAAGATGTAATATTATTGTGTAGTAAATTAACAAAGACAACAACGTACCAGCAAAAGTTGAAAAAAACATTATCAAAACTATTGTGACGACGCACAATGGTTAAGATCTGATCGAAACTTCTAGCTCTTTAAATAGTTGACCAAACGATGTAAAAATTTAACCACATGGGCTTCAAATCATATAGAATCGACTGATGATAAAGGTTTTGGAGTAGCTTGTCAGCTCCTACCTAGTGAGGGTGGATGTGTACCATTTTGAAAAAGGTGCAACTATGCAAAAGTATAAATATACAAAAGAGACAAATTTCTATCCGTTAAAAATACAAATTTTTATTTATTTTTAAAATTGTAAGAACACCCATATAAAGCTATAAATAATATTAGTGATAATGGTTATTTATATATTAATTGTAATAATATGTATTTATACACATTTACTTCTTTAGTCAAAAAAGTTTTTAAAAACCAAATTTCTAGTTACTCATTAAAAGTAAATTCAATATTTCTATTGCCAACATTGACAACCTAAGCGGTCAGAGGAGATTTCTTAAAGAATATTGAAATCTTACTTAACACACATACAAATATGACTATGAAATTACCTCAAAGTCTTCATGTTTTTGCCTGCAGCTCAGTTTATATCAATAATTCAGAAAACATGAACATTTTGAAATCAACATGTGAAGCATCTGGATGTACATATATCAGGCCTGACATAAATGTTGAAGTACCATTTATGGTAATGACTACTAAGAATTTTTAAATTTTTAAAAATTACATAAAACCAAGATAAAAAGTAAAAATGAACATGCTTGTAATGCTGCTTTCTAAGAAATGTAAGTATTAGGCATTTTTTAAATTACAGAATATAAATATGAAATATACAGATATATCTTGATCAAATGGAAACTTATACGAATTACTTCAAATAGATGGTAAACTTAGAACTAATAAAGAACTCTTTAACCACAACGATAATAGATTGAAAACCAACAACCTGATACTGGAAGTACTTTTCGGAAGCAATTGCTTCCATCATTCAGCAGCCCAGGAGCACCTCAAAGAAACTGAGAGAACTGCCTGTGTCTTGAAACAGCTGAGTATTTATAAGGAACAACGAACCAATAAAAGAAAAGCATAAAAATCACTTTCTCTGATTGGTTACTTGGGTCAACCAACGAATTAGAGGGGAGTCGCTGATTGGGCCTCTATCTAGGTTAAGTAATAAATTACTATCCGATTGTTGGATAGCAATGCTTTCAAAAGCATCCAGCAGGTGTTTCTTGTTTATTGATCTTATCAGATGTACATTGTTGCTAGGAAAATCGTGGCCTGTTTCAATTGAATGTTTTGCTACGGAGGACTGGCTGCTTCTTCCATACTTCCTGTGTCCCATATGTTCCTTGTTGCTGGTTTCGATGTTTCGCAACGTCTGCCCTTTGTAAAACATAGGGCATTGGGCACACTTTATAACATAGATTCCTGACCTGAGAAGTAGTGGTATTTGGTCTGTAGGGTTGTGGAAAATGTTCTTGGCTTGGTTAGGGTTACTGTAAGAAATAGAAAGTTCAAAAGACTTAAAAACTGTGCTGAGACCTCTGATTAGTTGTTTGTTGAAAGGTAATAAGATGGTTCTTACCTTTTTCCCGGTTTTTTCCATGGTGGTGATGTCCTGAATGAATTTTTTGTACCGTCTTTTTCTAAGTAGGTCTGTGATCGTGAGTCTGCTGTAACCGTTCATAGTTGCGATGTCCTGAATAATGGAAATTTCTTGATTAAATCGTTCTTGGTTGAGTGGGATGTTTATGGCTCTGTCCAACATGGAAAAAAGGACCCACTAAAAGATTTGATCAATGAAGTTAAAAAATCCATTAAGGATAGTCCTACTTTTATTCCTCCAAATCTAGCATCTTCACTCACTATTAAAAACCCTACCTTACCCCATTTATATGGCTTGCCTAAAATACACAAACCCGGGAACAAATTACGCCCGATAGTGTCGAACATAGACTCACCGACCTATCGCCTCTCAAAATTTTTAGCGAATTTTTTAAAAACTCTTAAACTTTCAGATTTTGACAGTTCCATCAAAAACAGCGTGGATCTAGTAAATAAGTTACAACATAGGAAAATTAAAGAAGGAGAAATCTTGGTATCTTTTGATATAATTTCTCATTGTTTCCAAGCATCCCTATGCCAGAGACTATCGATTTTCTAAACGACATTCTGGGTAAAAATAAGGTTCCACCTAAAGTCCACGAAGAATGTTTAGCACTTACCAGATTGTGTGGGAAAAATAACATTTTTAAATTCAAAGACAAGGTCCATAGAATGGGTGGAGGCACCCCAATGGGCTCATGCCTTAGCCCTATCCTAGCCGAGGTTTTTCTAAAAAGTTTCGAGGACATCCTCAAAACTTCTAATTTTTACTTCACAGAATGTTGGTTTAGATATGTCGATGATATATTCACGATATTCGATACCAAAATATGCGATATCGATACTTTCATCAATCATTTAAACAGTTTTTTCCCCATAATACAGTTTACTTTTGAAGTGGAAAAAGACCAAAAACTGCCATTCCTTGACGTCATAATCATCAGAAATCTAGATCACCTGGAATTCGAAGTATATCAGAAACCATCAAACAGCCTTAATTACATCACCAGCGACTCGAGCCACCCCTGGAACCAGAAGATGTCCACTTTCATTTCCATGTTGGACAGAGCCATAAACATCCCACTCAACCAAGAACGATTCAATCAAGAAATTTCCATTTTTCAGGACGTCGCAACTATGAACGGTTACAGCATACACACGATCACAGACCTACTTAGAAAAAGACGGTACAAAAAATTCATTCAGGACATCACCACCAAGGAAAAAACCGTGAAAAAGGAAAAACCATCTCATTACCTTTCAACAAACAACTAATCAGAGGTCTCAGCACAGATTTTAAGTCTTTTGATCTTTCTATTTCTTACAGTAACCCTAACCAAGCCAAGAACATTTTCCACAACCCTAAAGACCAAATACCGCCACTTTTCAGGTCAGTAATCTATGTTATAAAGTGTGCCCAATGCCCTATGTTTTACAAAGGGCAGACGTTGCGAAACATCGAAACCAGATACAAGGAACATATGGGACACAGGAAGTATGGAAGAAGAACATATAGCACACAGATAATAAATAACTGCATAAAGTTACTTTAATTAACTATTTATATTCTCTCTCGTTTATTCTCTCAAATATCCTCTAATAAACAGAAATGGTCACATTTAAATAAGCTATTGAAAGGTCCTACGTCTATAACTCTTCCTTCCCAGCTATCCCTCAATCCCGACTCTCCTTCCCTTACTACTTTTCTTACTGCTCTTCTTCCTTCTTCTCCCGATTCAAACACCTCTCCAGTTTCTTATTCTTATAAGATTGACCAGAATCCCTCGTCATTTTTCGCATTCTCTACTTCTTCGGAAGAGGTGGGAAAAGTCATCACTCAGTTGAAATCTTCTGTTGTCCCAGATCCCCATGGCTTTCGTTCAGATATCATTCTAGCTGTTAACTCTCTCATAACAGCTCCCCTTGCTTTCATTTTTAACCAACCTTTTTCCACTGGTACATACCCCGAAGCTTTGAAAATATCCGAAATCACACCAATTTTTAAGAAAGGAGATTCTAATATTTTTTCCAATTATCGTCCTGTTTCATCATTACCGATTTTTGCCAAAATTTTCGAAAAATTGTTTTATTTTCGTCTTTCTCAGTTCACTTATTCTTTCAATCTATTAACCCCTTACCAACATGGTTTTATATCCCATCGCGGTGTAGAAACTGCTTGCTATGACTTGATTGAGTTTGCATCCTCTGAAATGAGTACAAATAAGCATGTAGCTTCTATCTTTCTTGATTATTCTAAGGCATTTGACTCTATCTCTATTCCACTATTGCTTTATAAGTTGTCCAATTTTTATAATATTCAAGGTTCTCTACTTAATTGGCTTTCAGATCTTTTAACTAACCGAAGTTATTACCTTGAACTTAATGGAACATCTTCTGCAATACTTTCTCGAAATTTTGGGGTACCACAAGGATCGATTCTTTCTCCATTGCTCTTTAACTTATTTATCAATGATCTGCCTAACACGCTGAATATGGCAAACCCTATCTTGTACGCAGACGATGTGACTCTATCGTTATCCCGTTCTAACATCTCCCAACTATTGGACGATATTAATAGTGCTCTTTGTGAACTTAAACGCTGGAATGACGCGAATTCTTTATCTCCTAATACTGCTAAATCAAAATTAATGTTTTATTACCAACGTAACAAAAGTAACATTCCTATCAATCCTCCTATCTATTATGGTCTTCAAATATTATCAACTACTAGTTCTTTCAAATACCTTGGCTTAACCATAAAACATGACCTTACCTGGGATTTGCACGTTGACTCCCTTTTAAGAAATCTTAACAGGTACCAAGGAATAATTTCCCGACTTCACTATCTTCCTAATTACTTATTGATACTTCTTTATTATTCTCTAATACATTCTTCTCTCTGCTACTGTATCATTTTTTGGGGTTCATTAACCTCGTATAACACGACTAGATTGTTAAGACTACAGAAATGGTTCCTACGTACTATCACCAAATTTCGTATTCCGCAATCTGTTTCTCATTTTTTTGCTTTACTTCAAATCCCAACGGTTCGTCAGATCTACTTCATACAATTATGTTCTTTTGTTTTTAAGGTCATAAATAAACAGCTAATTTTATCCCGTCCTTTCAATATTACTTCACAGTTATATAAACGCAAATATCCTATCCGTAAGCTAGTGATATTCGTTTACCAGCAGCTAAGACCAACTATTCTCGTCGCTGCATTTCATATGCCGGTTTAAGGTTTTGGTCTTATTTACCAGCGGATGTTCGGGATATTCCATCGTATCCGCTTTTTAGAAAAAAGCTTAAAGCCATTTCTTTTCTGGATCAACGTATCGCCTATCTCTAATTTACTCTTAACGGTTTTTTATTTCTTCTTTCTTTAGCTTTTTTTCCTCTGTCCTCTTTCCCATTCTTTTTGTTCTATTTTTATTGTATCTTTGGTTTAGATTATAATCTAATCATTATTTATTCTACTTGTTTTATATATGATTCTGAATATTTTATGCATATTTTATTTATATAACGCACAGTGAGGTCAATATGACCCTTATTAGCGCTTGTCTGGAATGGTTTGTCACGTTTTATTTTGTTTTGTTTTTTTTTTAGTTATTTAGAGGGCTTTGTTTGCTCCAACCAGCTCTGTTTATTGTTAATTCTTATCAGTTTTTTGTTAATTCTGTTGTCATTTTCTAATTATTCGTTAACTAATGACTAATCTCGTTATTTATTTGTTCATATATATGTTTATATTTATGTGCTTATATATTTATATATATACATTTGTATATGTATGTTTTTGTTTTTCTGTATTTTGACACATTACGTGTTATAACTCGTCGGTCTATGACCATACCGGCCCCGGATATGCACTGTTTGTAATATTAATTATACTTATAATAAAAAATAATAATAATAAAAAAAAAATTTTTACTTTTTAATATGTATGAGTTGTTATAAATTCGTATAAACTTTTTAGTTATTGAAATATAAGCAGACAACCCGGTGTTGCCTGGGATAATTACACTTGCAGGTAAACAGAACAATCTCAAGAAGATAACTATAAATTGGTTAAATAAAATTTGTGTCATAGGACCCTCGCCCAAAGTGAAAATTCAAGTGCATGATAATAGTCAGTGGAAACAAGAACAGATGAAGGAACAGACGTGCATGATAATATCACCCCCCCCCTCCTTCATCCGTTTTAGTGAAAAAAATTGGATTCTGTAGTATGTGAAAGGGATTGAATAATTATTAGTAATAATTTAAAACACAGTAATTTAAAACATGAAAGATTTATTTTATACAAATAATAGTTAATGATTTAGCAACAGCACAATTTCTTACTTCAATTGTTAAAAATGTTTAAAAACCTTTAGAGAAGTATAAAGAATATTTTATAATTTATTATATTATACAATAAACTATAATGTATGCTTTTGACATTGAATCAAGGTCTCCAGCAATACAATTCATCAAAAAATTATTAATGGGGCAGAGGGAGTTGAAAATGCGACTTACTGCACTTCTAGAAAGATGTTAACAAATAATGACATTACACGTGAGCATGTATAATGATTTTATTTTATGAAAAATCACTCAGCTTTAAATTTTAGGGCTAGTCTTTACTCCGCCACAATAAAATGTTTTCTTCAAATTATTTCATTAAATTAAAAGCTACTTAACCTTTAAATTTTAAATTCCATTTTATTGCTGAAGGCAAAGAGGGTCGATCTTGGAGACATTCCTATTTTTATTTTCGATGGTCTATCCGAATCTGAAGTCAAATGCAAAAAATCCAATGAAAATGGCAACACCAAATGACCGACAGCACAAATCCACTGTTCATCACTGCTTTGATTTATTTTATTAAAATTACTTTTGTTGCAGGGTGTCAAGTGATTTATTTACAGTATTTTTTGTTTTTGCCTTTTTGCAGATGTATATGGTGGATTTGATTCCAACTGTTGTCCATTCCGAGCTCGTAAACTTGTTACGCGTCCTATAGTTTTTTGGTGTCCATTTTATGTATTTTTTTGTTTAGGAATGTTTGTCAGTTCGTTGACGAGCTCTAACGCTCTCATGCATTCTATACCTTTTTTGGGGCGAACTATCCATTTGATTCACATAACTACAATCATAAAATTAATAATAATAATAATAAAATAATAAAAATTATAATAATATTGATAATAACAATAAGACTTCTATTTGCACTATCTTTGATGATGCACTACCAATATATTACATTTCAATGCAGCAGCTTTCTCTCTCGGTGGTCTCACTGTTTCTCAGGTGTTAACAATCAAAATTTTCAATTTTTCGGGATAATGAAGGTTGGATTGTTGGAACAAAGTCACTTCTGTAAAGCGTATATCGTTTCATTCTAAGCATTTCACTCCCCAAGCCGTTGTCGCCGCATAAGAAGTTTCACTTCAACAACGCAGGTACAAAAGGATTGTTGGGCCTATGGCTCAATTGGAAATGACAATTAATTGTGGCATAAAAACTAAGTTATAAATTAAGTTGTCTAAAAAAATCGGGTTTAGCAACTCTATTCAGCCTGTTGCTCCAAACATTTACAGATTTCCTGGCACACAGGTCCAATTGGCAGGAAACTAGGTGAACAACAGCCCAATAAATTAACCCCTTTATCCCCTTCGAAAATAGACTTATTCCCTGCTAACTCTCTTATTGCTTTAATTTTTCTATTTGTAATTGAAAATATTTTAAACAATAAACACCTTTTAAATATTAGAAAAATAATTAATAGCCTTGAGAAATTGGTAGGATAGCCTCAAGATCACCCTGTGGACGCTCGTTAAAGCTGATGATGTGAGCCACAACCTGGCACCATCGGCAGAGGAGGGCCAAACATGGGCGGTCAGTGCCGCCTGGCAACCGGCGTTGATCTCGACACAGCCTTCGGAAAGCCCCTTGTTGAGGGCAGCTGTTTCAGATTCTGCTCAGTACTTCTTCTCATTTCTGGAACAGCAAATGCGGCTCATAAAGCGCTCGGACTCATGGCAAAATTAGCAGTATGTAGAACTGTCTCTCTTCTCATTCTCATCTGTTCAGGAACATCTTGTGTCAGCATTTAGTCTTTACGTTTCCAACTGAGTGGTTACCCGTGTATTCGCCCTCAATGGAACAGGCAACTCTTCCTTTCATCTCCACATCTAATGGACAATTGCACTACTCTTTTAAACATTTTGCTAGCAACTGATCACTTCTCTGTGCACCTGTCAGGCAACTGAATAATTCATCTGACCAATGTTTCTCACTTCAGAATGTCCCAAATAATTTTTCTTAATTAAGTATGTATGACTTTCAGGTTTTTTGGATTAATTCTAATATTGCGATTGTTTCAGACAATAGAAAATCTTCTCTCACGGCTGTCAATCATATCAGGTGATAGCCCGTAATCAGTTCTTGGAGTTTAGACTCTGGGAGACGCGATGCTGCTCCCGATAATGCCTCCTGTCACCCTCCAAGGCGGGGGTGGACAAACATCCGGTTTCATATTCTGTCTTTCCTTAAAAGAAAAAAAAATCACTCCTTCGCTGGCAATTGATTTTATTATAATAAATTCTAAAATGCTGCGAATGTTTACAAAGACTATTATTGTCATTGATAGCTCAGGCATAAATTTGATTAAACATTGAAAACTGATGAAAACGTAATCAGAATATAGTTTAATGATGTTATAAAGTGTCTAATAAATGTTGCAATTGTTCATTAATATAACTCTAACTTCTTCCAAATAGATGGTAAATCAACACATGACTATAGCTTCTTAGAAAAAACTGAACCAAATTAATTATTGTTGTTATAATAAAATCTAAGATCCACATCGCTCCCTTTTTGAGAAAAGAAACTATCCTAAGGTGATACTTTTCTACATCATAAGGATCTTTCTTAGAAGTTCTTAGCCAAACCATCTGTTCGTTGACTACTGATTGTTCGCCACAAAGATTTCTTCTTGCCTCTATCCAAATGGGCAGTCTCGTCTCTCGCCCTCTCTTTCTTACCGCAAACTTATTCAGCTTATTCAATCCATAATAAATACGCTGTGGCTACGTAAACGGTGACCGGGTCCCGATTTTTGAACACGG
>JAHWFO010011717.1:726095-741420 GCA_023313115.1 Rhysida immarginata | reverse complement strand
GAAAATTCATATAGAAACAAATGAATACTGTTTACATTTTCAAATGAAGCTAATTGAAAATGAATTTATGTGATAATTTTAAATAAATTTGCAATCATTTTGGATATTGTAAATATAATTTTACAATATCTCTTAATTTAGAATTAAAAGCATTTATTACAATTCGGTGGATAACAAATAAAATAATTTTTTAGTTCAATTGATGTTTTATTATTTATGCAAAATAATGAAACGTTAACCAAAAATTTCTAACTATAATATAAACATTCCGAATACATATATATTAGTCCATGCACTAGTATTTACTAGTCCACATCCATAATATAATACTTAACATGACGTGAACAATTCTTTCTAAGGTAAACAATAAACGGATAAAAACAAAATTACATTCCAATCTTCTAAGCACTGGAGCGGCCCTGTAGAGGAGGAGTAGGAGGAAGGGGGTGATTTCGGAATGCCTTCTGAAATGATGTCATCATGGCGGCAGTCATACCTTATTGTTGTGAATCCGCCTACATTTTCCTTTATTTCTAATTTCTAAATTCAGACGATTAAAATAGAAAAATCTTTTCTATACCTATCTGCTATAACAGATTCGCAATGAGGCGGGAAAGTTCAACCTAGTATAGAGTAACAATAAAATTACAAGTGTAAAGTGAAGGTAGAATAAAATAATTCTTGTACATATTTGTGCAGTAAAATTGTTTAGAACTAATAAGGAAGCTACATAATTTCATAAAATGCAGGCTCTGAATCGGTAGAATGAAAATATACTTTAAAATGAAAAAGCAGATAATGGCTCTATGAGATCGACGTTAGGTTTCTAACTTCTGCACATCTTCAATTTAAATAAATTCTTATAAATACATTAATTAATTCTGTAAGCTAATTATACTGTATTTTTACAGAGAAAGGTTTACTCTATAGTATACAGCAGAATTTGTTTCCTTAGACCTAATAATTAAAAAGATAAAAAATTTTCTTTTTGACTTTAATATAAAGACGTTTAAAAATGCCGTCCGGCACCTACAGTCCCAAACGAGGTAACTAAATCTCTCACCTTTTCCTGTGCAGAGAATGCAAGAGTCAGTACGAGAATGCAGTCATTATTTCAATAATGCATGTCATATTCTGAGAAAGTTGCCGATATGATTGTTCCAGAAATGATAATTTGACATTTGATTTTGTTTATATGGCATCGACCCGACCCGAGAAGCCAGATTTTAGGGTTATTAGCGAGTAAATCATATTATTTAGCATAAATACACAAAAAAGTATATATTTTTTTTCGCAAACGAAATAAATAATGGCGTTCCAAAAATGATAAAGAATTAAATTACGCTGCAGAAATATTAACCTGAAAAGTGCTTCATCAGCAAAAAGTACTGTTTCCGTTGTTAAAAGCCTCACATGCATCCTCACCAGCACCATCTAGCACGGTTATAACGAAACATTTCGCCAAACACCTTATTGCATTTAGGAATGACCTGTTAACTGTCAGACCCTTTTGAAATGCAATTAAATGGAAAACTTAAGTAATATAAACTCAGCTTCCCATTATTTTGTATAAATAAATAAAATAAATAGCTAAGAATAATTTTCTATGTTTAGTTTAATGGCATTTTTTATTTGTTTGAATTACAAGAAGCTGTTTATGGACGCGTTCCCAAAACGAGTTTTGCAGATATTTTAAATAAAAAAAAAAGAAATTTAAAAATCTTATCATTTAATCCACAGGGAGCAAACAATTACAGATGATAAATATGTTTTAAACCTCATGTTGCAATATTAACATGTAATTTTAATATAAAAATCTTTCTTTAAAGTGAAAAATGCACTTCTCTGATTACGAACCGTATATATAAAGAAGGATGTTCCTGGTGGGTGGTTTAATATTTTATATAAACCTGTAGTTTTTATCCAAAAAAGCTAGTCTTAATCCAAGTTTTAGTCTTGATGAAATTCTGCTAACTTGACCAAAAAAGCATGAGGAAGGTCACAGTCTACCACAGATTTTTAAAAAAATAATAATTATTGAAAAAATCAACATCACATAATTATGGCAAGGCATGTTATTGAGAAAAATTTTATGACCAATAATGCAAAGAAAAGTTGGAGCTACAATAGGCATCAATAATGGATCAACAAACAATGCACCAACATTATGCAAGGATCAACAATGTGTATCTCATGACCAACAATGAAGGAAAAGTATGTGCAATTAGTATAAGTTTTGATTTATAACAATGCATAGAATTCCTGTTATTAAAGCTGTTCTTAAAATTGAAATTTTTAAGTATTTAACAATCTCTACAAAATCTATAAAAAATAATCTGTAACTGGAGATTTTAGAGAGTTACCAGACTATTGAGAAAAACGACAGAAGAAGCATTTCTTTAGCTCTGTGCTATATTGAACATGTTAAGCATGTAAATAGAAGAATCGGCGACTGCTAGATTACACAAAGTGATGATGACCAGGATTTGCTTCAAGTCGGCAGTGGAGAGTTCCATCCATTGTGAGCATTAAATGCAACAACATTTTTCGAATTTTCATTATGTATTTTTACTGTATAAATTCTAATTGTTTTCAGTATTTATTATTAAGATATGGCAGAATTTATTTAAAAAACAAAGAGTCAGAGCCATGACAGGGTTATCACTAGCTTATTTTTAACATAGCAGACCCACATATTTCATAAAAATACATTTCTACTATAATTCTGCGTGAATAGTTTGGTTACTCTGCAGCTAAAATAGCAGGCTATACGAGCTTGAACGTGTAGGCTAAAAAGATTTGGTTCCAGAGATGTTCGCCGCTGGTGAAGATGGACGTTGTTTTAATCTGAGGCAGTCAAGAAGAATTTTGATAATGTACCGATATATAACGTTGAATTCCTGTTTTTCAGGATTTCATAGAATATTGATTTAGTTATTATTTAACTAATTTAGAGTTATAATTTAGCTTTTGGAGTTTGTTCTCCTTCACTGCAAGTGTAATTCTCTAGAGCAATGCCGGGTTCTCAAACCCCTTCACAAACGAGGGAATTTGTAATTTTGAGAGATTCAGTGTTCTCTTGCACCGTCCAGAACACCAGTTTTTTTTTCCAATTCCTGCCCTCTCAGTGTAGGCATACCGAAGCGTAAGTGACTGTCTTAAATCTTTGTATTCCGACTGAAAGGCACTCTTTTTCTATCTGTGTCCAGTTCACAGGCATCCATCATCAAGGGAACATCTAAATTCGTTTAGTTTCATTCTTTATTTTCTTTTATTCCATTCATGGTGCAGGACTAATAACTTTAACTTGGCTCGTTAACCAAGGCTTTTAAATAGTAGATACTATTTGGTTGAAACCCAACAAAAATAATGACTGCTATCCCATAAAATTTAGTTAGTATTGTCCCAAAAATGACGTGATCACGTTCAAAGATTCCCATTTGAGCCACAAACATCAGCAGAAGATCAACGAGCCCAAATCCCAAAGAAGCAGGACCAATTAATTCATTAAAAGAGTATGTATGATCTATATTTTCCCTTTAGCCATGAAAAAAGCATTTCCTTTTTACGAAATCTCAATAGTTACATTTGGTTAATTATACTATAGTTCATCTTTACTGTAACCTAATCAGGTCAGTGAAGCTAGTAGTGCAAACTCACATTTTAATCTTAATTTTATTTTCATTCTTTTTTTTATTATGAAAAAAAAAATAAATTAAAATTTCACTGTTATTTGTTAATCAAAAAACTTAAGCCCCTCATTTAATTCTCGCCCTTCTTGGCACAGGCTTCTGCGGAAGAATTATAATGTAAGATTTGGTATTGGGTTTAAATATTAGCTTGTAATTATTTAATTAACATTTTTTCTGATAGTAATCGGATAGCACAGTCGTTTTCTAATTATTTGGCTATGGCAATGAAGATAAGGTAAACTGTACCCTTACATAAATTAACACAGTGTGACAAGATATTTAATTTATTATATAAAGTGAATTAATGTTCCTCGTGTTTTGAAAAGTGCATAAATCGGAAAAATTTTAAATTTAGGACATAATAGGGTAAATTAAGTAGCAAATTAATTTTGACATCTTAAAAGAGAAAGAAAGATGGCTCAAACATCGTTTGGTTTGGCAGGTGAAGCGGGTCATTATGATAGTTCAATGGTTCCCACATTGTTTTTTTAAAAACTTGATGAAATTGGTACAGTATGTAATTGGATACTAGAACATAAATTAAATATAGTGAAAATCAAGTTGACAGGGAACACCCAGTTTCATTGCAGACATGATCAGGCAATATCAGAGATATACAATTTAGATGAATTAAAGAAAAAGATAATAGAGTGATTTGGCAAGGAGGCAAAGGGTAGAAGTGAAAGATTATTTTCTGAATGTCATCAACAAAAAAGAGAGACTGTTAGAGACTATGTTACGTGTATACAGGCACTGGGAACGAAAACAAAGATTCAGTTACAGGGGATAGGCCAAGACGCAGATGTTAAAAGAGCATTCGTGAAAGAGATATCATAGGAAAAGATTAAAGATAAATTTTTAGAGGGCTTATGAACTAGTTCACAGAAAACAGTCTTGTTTAGAAAACCGGATAATTTGGAAAAAGCTATTAATGGGCTAAATTCAGTAGAAAAAAGTAATGCAGAACTAATAGGAGACAAAAAAAAATTAGATATAATGCATTATCAGCAAGAGAGCCACATAGGCGCGATCGTAGACAGCAGAACAATAGAATAAAGCATGGGATGTTAACAGTTATAGACGGAAGAAACAATGTACGTGGAACGCGAATGGATATTGTTTGTTCTAGCTGCCAGAAACCCAGACACATGGAAAATATGTTATAAACAGAAACGTAAAACAATGAAATGTTATTATTGCCTTCGCGAAGGTCAAATCCACAAAAGAGCTCAGGGGGAGCAAGCTAAAACATCTATGAATCAACAATCTGGATCAAACCAAGGTAGAGGAAATGCTACTCAGCCAAAAAATTTTCAGAATGCCTAACCCCATGGACAGGAGAGGGGAGAACAGTAAAGAGCCAAGCTGCTCAATTACTCGTGAGTAATAACTCAGGACCTAAAGAATTAATTATTACGAGAAAAGCAGGGCCAGTCACTATTAAATTTCTCCTTGATAGCGGATCTAAGGTAACTCTACTTGATGCTAATACTTTAAGCATATTAAAGGCTAATGGGTACAAAGTAACAAATGTTAATAGACCAGAAATTAAATTAGTGAGAGTAACAGGACATAATTTTGTATCTGAAGGTCCTTGTTCACTTGATTTCAGCTTTGGGGAAGAAAATTATAATTTTACATGCTATATTTGGAAACGTGGAAGTGATGTCTCTTATCATGCCATCCTAGGAAGGGATATGTTACACAAATTTGGGTTTATAATTGACTTTAAGCATGCTATTTTGCACAATGAAGTACATAGAATACTTTTCGAAGGGTCGTGGAAGAAGGGACGGGTTAAGAGAAACCTAGTGTCCCTATAGTGAAAGAACAAATAGATGCTATTCCTGTGAACTGCAAAAGAAACGTTTCTATTCCTCCCTATTCAGAGGTAGTTTTCGAAGCTAAAATTAAGAATAAAACATTTAAAGATCAAATAGGTGTATTGGAACCTAAAGAAATTTGTTTAGGTCTGATTAGTGGTAAGGTTTTGACAAAAATTTCTAAATTTAACACAATTCCTGTTCGTTTGATGAATTATTCTGGTGAGACTTTAACAGTAAAAAAAGGAAAAATTTTAGGAGAATTTTATGGAGCTCAGGAAGAGGAAGTTGGATTTAATAACACTATTGATATTGGCGAGGAGGATAAAATTGATAGAAAGAATTTTTGAGCATGTTTAATTAATCATTTCGACCCTGAAAAAAGGAAAGCTCTAGAAGATATTATATTTGAATTTTCGGGTGTATTCTGGAAATTTGAGTTTGATTTAAGAAAATGTAAGTTATCATATCATACTATTGATACAGAGAATCCCCACCAATTGCACAACAACCTTACCGTATTCCTTACTCACAAAGGGATACCATGAATAAATTAGTTGATGATTTGTTGAAAATGGCGTACCTCGTTACAGGTGCTCGCCATGGTCCGCACCAGCATTATTGGTTAAGAAGAACGATGGAACTTACTGTTTTGTAGTAGCTTATCGAAAATTAAATGCTCTTACTAAGGTTGACCTGTACATTCTTCCCCAGACAAGTGAAACCTTGACACAAATAGGAAAAGCGAAATTTTATTCCATTTTCGATGGCAATCAGCGTTATTTTAACTTAGAAATAAATTCCAAAGAAAAAACTGCATTTACCCCTATCGACGATAAATTTGAATTCAATAGATTATCTATGGGTTGTATAATGCACCTGCGTTATGGCAAAGAACAGCACATTTCATATTTAGAGGATTAAAGGATAGAATATTAGTTTACCTCGATGACTGGTTGATTTTTACTGAGACATTTGATAAACATTTGGATAGTTTGAAGGATTTATTCGAGCGTTTAAGAGACGTAAATTTAAAATTTAAACCCCAAAAATGTCAATGTTTAAATGATAAAGGTAATTTCTTGGGACAAGTTGTTTCAGAGGAAGGAATTACTCCTGATCCTAGCAAGATTGAAGCTGTTGAAATTTTCCTACGCCCAAAAAATGTGCGTGATGTACAATCATTTTTAGGCTTTGCTAATTATTATAGATTCTTTTAGCACAATAGCTAAATCATTAACGAATCTAACAAAGAAAGATATCAGTTTTGACTGGACTGAGGAAGTGGAGAAGGCATTCTAATCTCCGAAACAAGCTTTAATAACAGCACCTGTTGTAAAAACCCAGACTTTGAAAAGGAATTTATAGTTTCTACAGATGCTAGCTCATTTAGAGTTTAGGGTTTATTTTTATGCAAGCCTATTCAAATTAATTACATATCATCAGCCGATTCGGTAGTTGTTCTTCTTAAAGGATCCAACCAGTCGTCTCGCCAGGTGGAGTTTAAACCTACAGTCTTATCAGTTTGAGGTAATTCATAAACCAGGTATTAAACATAAGAATGCTGATGGACTATCTAGAGTCCCCATTTCCACTGTGGCTGAGTAAGAACCTATAGTTTCTCGTGACGAAATTGATTCTGAACAACAGAAAGATTTAAATTGGAAGGAAATTATTGAGCGCTTACAGAACAAACCAGAACACCCACCTCTAAACATTGGCCAGACAAAAAGAGAAAAGTTCTTCTTATACAAAGATAATCTTTTGTTGAGGCTGCAATTTCTGGTTCGATGATTTGAGGTTCGGTATTATTGAAGTTAGGTGGTTATGGTATGTTACGAGTTCTATATATATTTAATACTACACTGATAAACTTTAATGTAAATTGTATTAGATTAAGCCTTTTGAGATTTTCTATTGTTAGTTTGATTTGTATACGTCAGTCTGATCTAAAATCTTTGATTGCAAATTCTCCTGTAGCTCATATAAGTGTTGTAATTGCTGATTTAAAATTTTTAACGATTGGGGTGTTCTTGGTTCTTGAGCATTAATGTTAGGTCATGGTCTTTGTTCATCTGGTTTGTTTTGTTTGGTGAATGTTATCTATGAGCGTTTGAGAAGTCGTAAAATATTTATTGTAAGAGTCTTTTAATTATGTTTACTGGTATGTGTTTATGATGGTTTATATTAAGAGTTTGTAATATAGCTGCTCTTCCTTGTATAAATTTAATAGGGAGATTAGAGTAATGGTTAGAAATGTAGATTGTGTAGGAAAGCTCACCTTTACCAGTGCATGACACTTTTATGATTCAAGAATCTTGTCGAATCTGCACTACAGTAAGAATTGGCTAACTCATACGTTGCACAGCGCCAGTGTAAGGAAAATTAAAGCTTACACCTGTCGGTTTGCATCAACCAAGAGACATCGAAAGTGCCTCTAATGTGAGTCTCTGATTTGCAGTCTTAAGCATCACTGCTTAAAGAATTTTTGGATGTCTGTGGTCAAATGAGTGGTTAAGGTTTAATAGGAAACCCACATTAAGATTCATCTGCTAACAGGCATGACCCAGAAAAGAGTCCAATAAAGGGAGATGGACTCAAGTTTTTTTTGTGTAATGAAAAAAATAAATTTATTCATATAAGAAAAAGTTAAAGTTAATATTATTTAAATAACCCTAGAACTATCTACCAGTATTGGAATAATGAAATGTATGACTCAAAAGATAAAATAATCTTTAAACTAATGCATAGCTTTAGCAAATGAAAACCCAGTAATAAACAATTGTATCAGGTAGAATATAATAATGACTATCATACCCTATAACATGTAATGGCAAAGAAAAACGCTTTAAAATGGCCAGGGACTGAAAAATAATAAGGCCTAGAACTCACGGACTCAAAACAGAACATCAACATCAGCATCGTGTTGGCTAGATAACGGGCGTGGCAAGACATCTCTTTGATCATCTCACGTAATGTACTTTGTTCATCTAAGCTTGGATACGGTGGCAAAGCAACTCAGGAAAAGGTAGTGGGACAAAGACTAACTGATAAGTAACGGGAGAAAAGCAATGTTAACGTGGGGCACCGCAATAGAAAATCAACATTACAGAAACTTCAGTGAAACCAGCAAAAACAAAAGAAAAACTGATTGCACCAACTTAAATTGTAGGAAAAGTTATATAAATGAATTTAGGTGTTCCATCTTATGCAGGTTGCGCGAAACTGGACATTTGGAAGCAGTGAGTTCTGCAGCCAACCAAGAAACTAAGAGCCAGATATCGACGCTTACGCCTGTGACAGCCTATGCGAACAGGGCAAGAATCAGGAAAAAGCCAATGGAACGACCTGAGGGTGCAATTGCTAAGATCATTCTCCTAGAACGAGACAATTCAAGTTTCCTTGTATGGACGGGATTCAAACATCCGACTAATCACCAAGCACATGATGGGTCTTACGAAATGCTTCAAAGCCTGGGTCAACCGGATCAATCCGCCTAGACATCTGGAACTATGATTCTGGCACCTAATAAATGCGTGGCCACCCGCTAGTATCTAGGAGGTTCCAGAGAAATGCTAAAAAGCAAAAACGCTCTCAACAAAGTTCCGAACTAGTCGTGGGCGGTGGGGGAGATTTTTCTCTTTTCAGCATAACTGCTCGAGGCACAGCTTGACCCGCATCCAATAGGCTGGACAATGTCAAAATACATTGATATGACAGGAAGAAAGGGGGAGTAAACGCTGCTTTCTCAGTAAAACAGACTAAGATGCCAAAGAAAGAGGAAGCAACATTAGTCATGCTTCACTCCAGGTCATAAAATTTCTCAGCAACTGAACAAAGAGATTTCAAAAGATCTCCATTAACATTTTAACTTTCTCAAAAATACAGAAAGCTCAACCTGTTTTAGAAAGCATTCAAAAGAATAATAGATGCTTCCAGGTACAGCATAAACTGAATTACAAAAAATTTCGTTTTACTAATAGCATCTTTTGTGTCGCTTAGTAAGCTTTTGAGGTTATGGCTGCTTTTATATGCTATCCTAAGGTCGTAAGCTTTACAAATTCTTTCTAGACCTCTAGTCAAATTACAGTTATAGCTTAGACATATGGATTTCTTATTCTTCTTACCGATGGGTTGTAGACTGGTAATGTCATGCAATTTCTTCTCAAGAGTCTGGTTTTTGATCAGTTTGTCTATTAAATCCTTCCTGTATCCGTTGAAAACAGCTGCTTCTTTATCGTGTATATTTCTTCTTGTTTCATTGCTTGGGACATGGATATACTTAACATTCTGTGGATCATATGGTTGAACGTTGCAAGCTTGTGGTTAAAACTGTGGTTAGAGTCGTGCTTGATGTATGCTGGGATATATTAGGTTTTCCTGAATATTCCGAAGTTGAGTTTCCCATCATCTCTCCGTATCAATAGGTCCAAGAATAGTAAGGTACAGTCTTTCTCTCTCTCTACCATGAAGTTGATGGAGGGGGATAAATTGTTGAGTCCCTCAACTAATAGGTCGAGTTATTGGATATCGCCTATGGCGAATATATCATCCACATATCGATACTAAGTTTTGGGAACATAGCTAAGTTTTCCAAATTGTTAAGGAAGAGATTTGCTAGAAAGGGCCTGATGCTGCTTCCCATTGGTGTCCCTTTATCCATTTTGTAAAAATTATTGTTGAACTGAAACAGATTATTGTAGCAGCATAGTCTGGAAAGGAGCATCAGATCTCTAACATAGGCCAGAGGGACATCGTTTTCATCGAGACAATCGTCTAAAATGTTAAGGGTTTCTTTAATAGGTATACTAGAAAACATCGATTCAACATCAAAGAACACAAGAGTATGGTTTTTTGGGATGGTTATTGTCTGTATTTTACTGACAAGTTCTTCGCTATTCTTAATGGAAAATTATAGTCATTAAGTTTCAAGTTTTTGAATTTATGATTGAGAATCTTAGCGATAAGGCTAGTTGGGGATCCTGTGTTGTCCACAATTGGTCTCATGGCGTTGCCAGATTTGTGTGTCTTGAGAAGACTATATATCTTCAGTAGCCATGGATTACTAGGAAGTAAGTTGTGAGATACCATTGCAGAAATGATAGTCTATATAAAGATACCATTGCCATGAGCAAAAAACTTAAAGAAAAAGAGTGCTACCATCATAAAGATGACAAGAGCAATCATCTTGTCATTTTAAATATATCAGCGAACGTTGAAGGCGCAGAAAACTTCATTACTCAAGGTCCGTATATGAAGATTGACACAAATCCTTGGAGAGTTTAGTCAGGAAGACAAAAGAATGCATCTCCAACTGGAAATCTATCTTCAAAAATGTATGTCACAACTCTACTCTAACCACAGTTTTAACCACAAGCAACGTTCAACCATATGATCCACAGAATGTTAGGTATACCCATGTCCCAAGCAATGAAACAAGAAGAAATACACATGATAAGGAAGCAGCTGTTTTCAACGGTTACAAGAAGGATTTTAAAGGCAAACTGAACAAAAAGCAGTTTCTTAAGAAGAAATTGCAAGACATGACCACTCTACAACCCACCAGTGAGAAGAATAAGAAATTCATATGTCTACCCTATAACCGTAAGTTAACTAGAGGTCTAGAGAAAAATTTCTAAAGCTCACGACCTTAGGGTAGCATATAAAAGCAGCCACAACCACAAAAGCTTAATTCGTGTGACAGCAAATATATTGGCCAAAGCAGGAGGAAGATTTCGACTCGAATCAAAGAACACTTCAGCTATGTTAAGAATCACAAACCCGAGAAGTCTGCATTCGCGGAACATGTAATAATCAGAGGACACGTCAGAAAAATCGATAATTTCTGATTCTTACATTACAATGACGATCCCAGAAAGCTGAATTTTTTAGATTCGTTGGAGATTTCTATAATACCTCCAGACAAATTATTGAATCATGAAAGAAGCCCAATGGACCTATCACAGAGGTACTCACTGACTTCAAAACTCTAATTTTGGGCAAAATTCTTTCCTGATATAAGAACCTCTGATGTAAGTAGCCCGGATATAAGAGCTGCGTTTATAAGAACTTGTTTTTGGTTCTTTCTAACGTAGTTATTGTACGTATTTATTTTAAAAATTTCTGTTATATGCAAAACTTTTTGTATAATTTTTTTGTATAATTTTTTGTATATTATTGTAGACTGGTTTGACTCTCCTACAATCCTATAATTAACCTGCTTTTGTAAACCAAATCAAGGTGCTGAACCAGTCAACCTAAATCACACTGAAGAAGGTCACTTAGTGACTGAAATGTATACATTTATGAAGTATTAAATTTATGTTTGTGGAAAAGTGGAGTTTCCTTTCCTCATCTTTTATGTATTCAAGTATCCACAGAGTTTTTAAGATAAGTCTATTCTCTCAATTGAGTTATTTATATCAGAAACAATAAATTTGGAGGTTATTAGTAATGAGGAAACCTCATCTGGACATCTCATCCGTAATGACACCTACAATGACGACTCTTCATCCAGCCCACCCCAGGAACAACTTAGGGACATTGCTGCCTCATCTACCAGGAAGACCAATTTGTCTGAATCTGAAGCCATCATCATCAAGGCAGATAAAGGTCACGTTTCAGTCATCTTATATTGTACTGTTTATAAAAGTAAAGTCAACGACTTTATCTCCACCAACAAGTTTACTGTCCTTCCCTCCGACCTCACCACCAAGTTTAGTGTCCTTCCATAAATCCATTATTTCTGCCATCAGTACGTCCCCTTGCTTCAGATACCTCCGACCTCTTATACCCCCCAATCCTTCCCCTCTAACCTAAATGCCCTCGTCAAGATCCCTGTTGTTAATTACTCCCCTGACCCTGCCCATCTTGTTGCCAAGAACCTTTCCGCATTTTTCGTTAACCTTAAACTCCTTCCTAATACCTAAAATGTCCGGAACTCCCTCACCCTTGCTAATCCCTTTCCTCTTTCCTATCATTTCATATTTCCAGAACTCCACTATCATTTCATATTTCTGATATGTAGATGACATCCTTATTATTTACGATGCCTGTTCTTCCTCC
Organism: Rhysida immarginata; assembly: GCA_023313115.1. NCBI lineage: Eukaryota > Metazoa > Arthropoda > Chilopoda > Scolopendromorpha > Scolopendridae > Rhysida > Rhysida immarginata. Next base: position 728,840 of record JAHWFO010011717.1, on the reverse strand, counting down.
CCCACTGACATCCCTGGCACTTTTAATTCCGTCTCTCCAAATATCCAATTTACCTACGAAACACAAGTTAACAACTCAATCCCGTACCTTGACATCCTCATTATTACCAACCTCTAAATTAACCGTTTTCAGTTCTCTGTCTACTGTAAGCCTAAAACATGGTCTTATCTCATCCACTTTTCTTCCTCACACACCACCCCCATCAAAAAACACGCTTCCCTATGCTTCTTCATCAATCGTGCCCTGAAGTTACCCCCTTAGCCCCCCTTTCTGCACCTCCGAACTTCGTATCATCCACACCCTCGCCCGTATGAACAGTTTCTCTTCTTCTACTTTCACCTGTACCCTCCAATGACGTAGACGTGTCTTCCTTAACCCGAGTCCTCCCCTTCCTGATATAAGCCAACATAAGAAGTGGGTTTCTCTATTATACCTCGGCCCCATTTCTTCCGCCTCTCTAATTTCCTCTCTTCCTTTGGCCTCCAAGTTTCTTTTCGTTCCCTTACTCCTTTTCTTCATACCTTGCGCCCATCTACCCTAACTGCATCTGACGATTTTGCCAGATCAGAAGTTTATCGCCTAAACTGTGCCATCTACGATAGGCTTATCGACACGTAACTTCAAAATACGTTTCATGGAACACGTCAACTCCTACGAGAAACGAGATGGTAATTCCCACTATGCTAACCATTTTACCGATTCTGGACATACTTTGAAAACCCAAGATGAATTGATATGCAACTTATACAAATGCGACGACCCATTCAAGACTGTGACCCTTGAGTCAATAGAGATATTTAAAGCCAGAAGATCTACCCCTGGCCTCCTCCTCAATTGCCAAACGGATTTTGATGTCTATGCCATACTTGATAAAACCGGGAATAAAAGGCGAAACTTGTTAGAATCTCTGTCGTCGCTATGTTATACTGTAAAGTTACTACCAATGTCAAATCAAAAAGGTTCTTTTAAGTAATTTGTAGATGATGCTGTTCAGATGGTTTGTAAAGTAATTATTATGATTATGGATACGGGGTTTTCTAATGTCACTATAGTGGTAATGGTTAAAATTGCTAGAATCTTCTATATATATAAAGAAGGATGTTTGTGGGTCTGTTTGTTTGTATGTTTTTTCACAAATCCACAGTTTTATTCCGATCTTGATAAAATTTCGCATACATGACCTACAAAGCATGAGAAAGGTCACTGTCTACTAAAGATTTCGAAAAAATAATAATTGTCGATAAAAAATCGATATTCATGGTTATGGCAAGGCATATTATTGAGAAATATCGCATGAACAACAATGCAAGACAAAGTTTTTGGAACAATGGTATCAACACGCAATTCACAAACACTCTGCACGGACCAACAATATATATCTCATGACCAACAATGCAAATTAAAGTTTGTGCAACAATAGGTATCAACAATGGTTTCAACACGCAATTCACCAATAACAATGAGCTCAAAATGATGATGCAATGATAAAGCAATCCTTTCCAAGAATTATAACAATGAACATAAAATGATGATGCAATATGGATAAACTTCAACTTGTAACAATGTATAGAATTCCTTTATTCAGGCTTTTCTTAGTAAAGAGAGTTCTTATTACTTAACAATTTCTTGAAAATCTTTAAAAATGATCAGTAAATGGAGATAATGGAGAGTTAGCAGACTATTGAGAAAGAGTGGAAAGACGACAGAGGAAGCAAACCTTTAGCTCCGTGATGTATTGAGCAAATGGGAAGCAAATACATAGAAGAATCCGCGACCGCTAGACTGCACAAGGTGATGAATGGCCAAATTTTGCTTCAACACATCGAGAGAAGAGTGGAAATTGCAACAACACTAAGTATACATCTAAGGAAAAATGACGTGAGTAAGAAATTATTTAAAATAGCAGTGGCATCCTCAGAGAGGTCCAGCCATTGTGAGCCTTTAAAAAGATTTCTTTCGAATTTTCATTAAGAATTTTTACTGTATAAATTCTAAGCATTTTCATGTGTCTATTTTTAAGATATTGCAAAATTTAATTTAATTTTTTGAGATTGTTCTGTTTTCATCCAAGTAATTATCCGAGGCAACGCTGGGTACCTTTGCTAGTCTTCTATATATATAAAGAAGGATGTTTGTGGGTCTGTTTGTTTGTATGTTTTTTATACAAATCTACAGTTTTATTCCGATCTTGATAAAATTTCGCATACATGACCTACAAAGCATGAGAAAGGTCACTGTCTTCCACAGATTTCGAAAAAATAATAATTGTCGATAAAAAAATCGATATTCATGGTTATGGCAAGGCATATTATTGAGAAATATCGCATGGACAACAATGCAAGACAAAGTTTTTGCAACATTGGTATCAACACGCAATTCACAAATATTCTGCGCGGACCAACAATATATATCTCATGACCAACAATGCAAATAAAAGTTTGTGCAACAATAGGTATCAACAAAGGTTTCAACACGCAATTCACCAAGAACAATGAGCTCAAAATGATGATGCAATGATAAAGCACTCCTTTCCAAGAATTATAACAATGAACATAAAATGATGATGCAATATGGATAAATTTCAACTTGTAACAATGTATAGAATTTCTTTATTCAGGCTTTTCTTAGTAAAGAGAATTCTTAGTACTTAACAATTTCTTGAAAATCCTTAAAAATGATCAGTAAATGGAGATAATGTAGAGTTAGCAGACTATTGAGAAAGAGTGGAAAGACGACAGAGGAAGC